>JACGAQ010002426.1:0-41352 GCA_014119065.1 Orius insidiosus
TTGGTCGGCTTAATAGGAGAGAGCTTTGCGGTCTTGGAGAGAAAGGAGGAAGAAAGGATACGTCGACAATTCCACCACCAGAATACTGATTTAATTGCAATTATCCCCTAAAGTACATTAAACATTAACTCATGCGTATAAAATATCGACTTTCCCAAACAATGACCTTTTAAAAAAACGAATTCGAAAAACCGCACATGGCACGGTAAACACCATTTATGAAAGATTAATGTCTCCTTTTCAAAGAGACCTTTTTTTTCTCGTCCGTCTAAAAATTTCTTGTACATACAGCGATTTTTTACATCGAATTTCCAACAATGGGGAAAAAAAAAAGTTTGTGCAGAATGGGCTCCGGTATATTGGTCCGCTAGGAATCAACGATAAACTTTGAACGACTCCAATCTAAACTAGTCTGATATCTTCTCTAAGTGAATCACTCCGATATTTCTATTATTTTTATTGTTTTTAACTACTTTTTTTTTCCCGGATAAATAATTATGTTTGTCCCTTGAACTAATAAACTCCACTAACATCCTACCATCAAAGGATATCGACAGGAATTCATTTGACAACGAAGCTTCTATATTCACAACTTTATAATTAATGCGCAAACAACAATCAAAGGGGAAATAAATTGTCAATCAGGATGTAAATAAATTACAGAGGAAAAATATATGAAATACAAAATCCCATTACTGTATTTGGTATTTTTATAACGATTTTAGGCTCAAAAAAATTTTTTAACTCAAGAGAACAGTGAGAATTATAGGGACAATTAGATAATGAGAAATAAGATTGAATTTTGGGTAATTTTATAGCTCTCCTTGATATTTTAGAAACCTAAATTCTCAACATGGCTTTTTTTTCTTCTTCTTCCAATTTCCTTCTTTAAATTTTTGCTCCAGTTTAGAGAAAACTGTTTTTTTTTTTTTTGTCTTGTCTTTAGATTATATTTATTTACGTAAATACAAAAGATTTTTTTTTTTCAAATATCACAATAAAAGAAAATCAGAAAGAACGTCAATTTTTTATCACAAAAATTATGACTAAAATAAATAAAAATTGATAAAACGAGCTTGTACATAAAATTATGAGTGATTAATAAAGCGCTAAAAGCTAAAAAAAATTTCCTAACTAAAGTCAATTTTTTGTAAATTGGGAGCAAATTCAAAATTCTTATTCCGATTGCTCTTCCGAGGTAGCAGGAAAATAAAAATAACTGATCTTTAAATAACATTTTAATTAGAAAATTAAGCCTTTTTTTCTGATATAGTATACCTTGTTATATTTCCTGTGAATGACTTTTGTTAAAATTTAATTCGGGAGGAAAAATAAGGAAACAATAGATCTATCTTGGTCTCTTTCTCAATAAGACGTTTCCTTGTTAAATTATTCTTTTGAAAAGATTATTATTTAAAACTTAAGTAAGAAGAGATAGAATTGAATACCGCTTTTTCATAGGTAATAAAGGTTCTAGTTTAAAAAAAAAATAATAATAAAATCCCGTTAGGAAATCTTTTTATTGTAAGGGTCGATATATGCCGACAACAATAAAAAATCTCGACTATTCGAAAGTGGGCATACCTCAGGTTTAACCTCTTGTGAAAACTTATCCAAGAATAAAAGGTGCGTTTTGAAAAGGAGAAGAGCTACTACGTGAGTTAGGGAAAAAAAGAGAAGACAATTCCTTTTCGGAGATAAACGCCGGAGCCCTAATGGAAAGGAAGGATCGGTGCCTTCTACATAATAATGGAAAAGAGATAGCGGGTAACCGGCGCAAAATTTGTTCTTCTAACGACCTATATTTTAAAACCATCATTTAATACGATCTACCTCCCCACCAAGAAGATAACAGGGGCTAAGTGATCGTTTGTTTTGCCAGGACCTCCCTTTTACTATAAAAAAATGATTTATAGAACTTATAATGCACTAATAAATTATTTATTATCGCCTTTTGAATATTTCTATTATTCGACTTTTCCTTCAATATCGATCTTCCTAAGTTCGGTGCATTCTTCATTATCTATAATACTCCTGATACTCAAAACTTTTATAACTTGTCCGATTTATCAAAAGAGGCGGAAAACTCCCACCTATAAAATCGACCTATAAATTTTAACTCGCTTTAAAACAGAATCTGATAGTGCATTAGGGGTCAATTTAATAAGTTACGAGGGGAAAAAAAAACTTTAAAAACTTTTTTCTTGTAATTTTTTTTTTTTTTAAAGTTTGGATAATCTCCAGAGCACGAATTTACTGTTTCTCAGGAATCAAGGTAACTATTTTTTTAAATTTTCTTTTAAGTTCATTCGCAAGTTATTTTGATATTTTCTTCCGAAAGGAAAAGAGAGAAGTATAAAAAATGAAAGTTGGACGTCCTTTCGAAGCGAACTGTACCTCTTACAAGTGGCCTCACGAAGTACGAGGAGAGGGAGATAAATTAAGACATCAGAATACATTAAGGGCCCACTCCAGGGCCGTACGGGTGGTCTTATACGATCTACCGTATTACGCCTTCCACCACTCTTTTAGAGAGGCCGCCGTGTCTATTATACTCCGACCAACATCAACAATCTTTTTATTTACACAGAACCCCCGGTGTTATTTTTTTTTTCTTTCTTAAGTGGCCGTTACCTTTTTTTTACCCTTATGTCGGCTACGGACGTGTTAAAAACGTCATTATTCCCAAGATATCATTTTTAAGTCTCAGAAAGCCCTCTTGAAGGAAGTCAAAAACTGAGTCTACTAACTCAAAACTGATATAAATGTGTTCAAATTAAAAACTAAACTTTTATCTTCTCCATCAGAACATGTTTGAAATTTTATCAAAATTTCAAAGTGAAAGAACAATTTGTTAACGGTCGGGTAGACGATTTCAAAAACCACGAGTTTCAATTTTCTTCATACCTTTCACCCGCTGGAGTGTAAATAGCTTTGATTTTTTTTACACCATAACCAGAACTAGCTAAAAGAATTCGAATAAAGTCGAAGTTTGCTGAAAAAATACAGCTTCTAAAATGTAAGGAAAAAGAGATTTTTTTTTTGGTCAAAATCAATACAGAAAATCGGGAATGTAGGCCCAGGAAGACGATTTCACCATATTTCCACTGCAGAACTATCTCCAAAGAACAGAGAAAATGTCGGATAATTTTTCTCAAAATTGGTGTCTAGCTAAAAATGAAATACATTAATCAGAAATATAACTTTATTTGAATGTTTAATTTTAAAAGAGGTCCACATAATTAACAAAACGTATGAGGGTGTCTAATAAAAGGATGATCCAAGTTTATTGTGAAAATTACCAGCGGAAGCGTGAAAGGGGAGAAGAGGAACTTTGAAAATCTTCCCGGGCGACTTCTTAGAAAGACGAAAGTTTCAAAAGACAAAGAGTTGGGAATCCGAGGTTTGACCCAATAAGGTATCAAAGACGTGTTTATTTTCACGGAGAACTTTTTTAAAGGATATTTTCGCTAATAGAAAGGTGTTTTCATTATAGAAGATTATCCTATAAGTTTTCGGTCCAGTGATCCGTTAGTTTAGCGGCTTACAGTAAATCTAGTTTTTTTCTCTCTTCTGTTTTTTCAGTGTCGTGTTCAATGTTCCAGACAAAACTCCGTATAACAAGGTTGACTTTAATGGATCTTCAGTTCACCTGTTTCTAAGAAAACTTTAAACTAAAAAAAAAAGTAGGTACTAGTTTGAAGAGCTTCCAACGAAAACTTCGTTAATGAGAAAAAATAATATGGGAGGGGAAGTATTAAGGAGGGGGAAGAAGTATAAAGGGGAAGTTCAAGGTGGGGGAGGTATAAGGATGGGAAGTACAAAAGGAGAGGAAGAAGCTTTTAGACAAATTTTCTTTTTTCAAAAAATGTCAAAGTTATTTTTCCAAATTTTTTTTTGTTTTTCGAAAAAATTTTAATTTTTTTAACCCAAAATTTTTTCAAGTTATTTTTCAATTATTATCGTCAAAAAAAAATTTTTTCAAAAGTTTTTTTTTTAGGAATCAAGGTAGACATAATGGAGATTTTTGCCCAGGGTATGCCTTTCTAAAGGGTGGAAGTATCAATTATCTTTTTTAAATTTTGTGAAAATCGGTTCAAAACTGTGGCTGTGAAGTGTTCCGGAAAAATGCTACGGCCCGCCGGAACCACAGACAAAGTTGAGATCGGTAAAGATCAATTTTCGATTTGACCCTCCGGGGTCTGGAAGACCCCAAAAACCCGACGTGGAGGGTATCACAATAAACTTTTAATACAGTTGAAATCCGATCATTCAATCATTTTTAATGTATAACAATTATCTGAGGTCGTCAAAATGTATTGATATGATGAGAAAACAAGCATTCTTCAGTTTTTACGAGTATAAGCGATAATAAAAATAGATAAGAAAGAAAATATCGCTCATAACTCATAACCTCGATGGACGTTAAACGTAATAAACTTAACTTTTGTTTCTTCTACGGTCGGACACCCAATACCTTCGAGTAGATAAAAATGAAAAATCGGGAACACGAAAAAGGTGTCTAAAATAATAACTTCTATTCGAAACTCGTTGTTTAGGACCCTTTAACGGCTCGAGACCTCCAGGCGCAATTGGACCCTTGAGCGCTAAATCATTTCAGATAACGCTTTCGACTTGACGTTCTATCTCTCACGCCATTTTAGCAACGTTAATTTGATCCAAATTCTCGATAATAAACATCAGGGAATTTTTTCTACAATCACAAATTTTTTAAAGAAAAAAGTGCAAAATAAATAAATAGAGTCGATCCATCAAACTGTAGTCAAGTAGAAAGCAAAGAATGCACTTAGGGCTATGATTAAGCACCTAAACCATTTTTCAACGAAAAATATAAAACTTTTTTTTGTTAATCCGTAAAAAAAATGTTCGTTACGATAGGATTAAGTAAAAAAAGAAACTGTTTGTAGAGCAAAAGGGGATTAAGGGAGGAGTTGGAAAACGACCCTAAAACCTTAGATCTTTGTTGACCCCTTGCGACAGTCTAAACACAAGAAAGGCTTAAAAACATGTACTGAATCTTCTCTAATACTCTCTCTCCGTACTAGGGGGAAACGCGGAACAATTAGGTTCAATTAAGGTCCGAGAGGCCCACAAACCTAATTGGAGTTGATTTGATTGTCCGCTGAGATGGAAAATATACAACCTCGAGGTCTGCGAACCTTTACCCCTTATTGGATAACTTGGTGATGAAGTCATCTCTCGTTTCACCTGTTTCATTATCCTAATGAAATACGAAGGCATTTATGTTTAATTATATTTGTAACCAAAATTTAAACAAATAAAATTTTTAAAGTCTTAATTTCAGAACGTTTAGGTCGAGAAAGATAAGAAAGAACTCGATAATTCAAGATGTGTAACTCGCACTTAGCCTCGTGTTGAAAAAAATTAAAAACGACCAAAATCAGAATTTTTAGACGAAGAAGCCAAGAAAACGCCAAAATAAATCTAGTCAATGGTGGTTTTTTGAGAAAAAAAAATTCGAAAATCTGGTAGAAAGAGGGTTTTTTTGGATGAAAAACAACTTTTGGCTTTTGTCCAAACATTCTGAAATTGAGCGATTCAATCTTCAATTAATTATTTCTTACGATTAATAATCCTGTCGACATTGTTAGTTTAACCATTTATCGAAAGACAATTAATTTTTTTTTGTTTGAAGTGAGAAAACAAAAGGTGGTTTTTATCCCCCATTTTCTATAAATAAATAAACCGTTCATCTACACAAGAAAACGCCTAAAAAATTTAAATAAAAGATGTTTTGAAAAAAAAAATCGCAAACTTGGTTTTTTGGACGAAAAACCACTTTTGATTTTTGTCCAAACATTCTGAAATTGTTAATTGAACGATTCAATCATCAATTAATTATTTTCTTCCGATTATTAATCCTGTCGTCATTGTTAGTTAAACCATTTATCAAAAGACAATTAATTTTTTTTTTCAAGTGAGAAAACAAAAGATGGTTTTTATCCCATTTTCTAATAAATAAACAGTTTATCTACACAATGAATCCGTCTTTCGATAAATATCTGTTTAGTCGCTTTATCTCGGTGTTTTTCGAGAAAAGAATATCGATTCTGCCTTATGGCTTCAATAAATCGTTTTTGCTCCGGTATTGTAAATTGTTAAAAGGCTGCCAAGGGAATAAAGGGGATTCGGAAATGGTTTTAGAATACATTAAAAGTGAACTATTGGGTCAAAACTTTGACGAAAGGAATTTTTAAAAAATCAATCACTGGAATAAAAAAAAAGCACTTTATATAATCATGAGATGGATTTTTGGTACACTTTCCCGGGGAAAAAAATTTTTATACATAAAATATTCTCTGCAATCATTTGGCGGTAAAGAGATATAAGAGGGCCTAGGTAAAAATTCACTTTCGGAAAGAGAAGAGGGAAAAAAAAGTGGGGTTTTAGGTCGCCAGGCTAATGGGAAAAGTTTATGTAAACAATTACCTTTCGGGAGTGCATTAGTATGCATAGGGCTTTAGGCTCTAATGGCTACAGTACCGCATTTATGACTTTACGAAAAGGCTACCCTTTTTCCTTTTTCGTTATGTTTATTTAAGACAGAACAAATAATCTATTTTTTATTTATTTTTCGTGGTTTTAAGATAAGAAGAAGGATTTTCGATGTGAGAGTGTTTTGCGGTTGTTTAAGGATCGCTTCAAAGTGCTTCTTAGTTTGAACTGCTCAATGAGGTAAAGAGGAAATAATTTTTTTTCCTTCTATCTCTCAACTTTTAAGTTGAACAAACGGCCTTATCCAGACGCCCATCAAAACAGAACCCAGGAAGGGTAATTCTATTTGCAGTTCTAACAGTACAGGGGGATACTTTAATAAACTTAGATGAGGCTCGAATTTACATTTGAATGAACAGTGGAAAGTGGCGGACGAGGGAGGGTAGGGGCCTAGTTAATTAAGTGGGTAGAACCCCTAATTCCTTTAAGTCTCCCCCGTTCGAGCAAACTAAACACTGTCTTCTGTTCAATTCCCTCAAGAAGCGCCGAAGGACTCTTTCAACTTGTATAAAAGGTCGGACTTTTAACTTTTTACCCAACGGACCGCTTTTAAAACTCTTAATTCCTCTCTTATTAAAAAAATGTTGATAATTTTTTTTTTTTTCAGTACAAATGGTTATCTAAAAAAGTCCCTCAACATTTGACCATCCGTCTAGAAGACCCAGACGGGGATCACAATAACTTCTTTAAGGAAGTTACCAAATCAACTTTTTTAAAAGTAGTAGATGAAAAAATGAAAACTTTTATAAAAAGCGGTTAACACGTAGAATATAAGATAAAAGCCTTTTACTGTCACTGAGGCCCAGGGTCCAATATAAGTTTTGATCACCCTATTCCGCCCAAGGTAATAAAAGCAAGATTTTTTTTTAATCCAAACAGATTAGATTTTAACTTTATGGTCAATGATGATGATAATTGGAACATTAAAAAAACTTGTTTGCCATGAGGCCCGTTTTATTTCTGTAAATGTTTTGAATAAACCCCTTTTGTATCCAATTAAATTCGAATAAAAACATGTCCCGAGTTCATTAATATTTACGATATTAATTTATAATAATCAACAGTTATTTTTTAAACAATGATTAGGATATTTCCATAAAATGTAACGATTTTTTAAAAAATACTCCTTTTGTACGTGATTCAAAAAGGCTCTTGATTGTCATTCCGGACCACCCAGCCGGATAATTCTAATGCCTCGATTTCCTAGACTGTAATATCCCCCTCGGTCTTCTGGAGGTTTTAAAGAAACCTTATAAAGACCGGGAGATTTGTAGCAAGTTTTTTTTTCTTCTTTCTTAGCCCGTGGACAGCAATAAAACCCACCATTTAAGCCCTTATTGCTCTAAGATTTACCTAATGGCGTAGATAATTAGAAACAAACAACGTAATGACGAAAAATACCTGTAGAAAATTTACTTGACAAAAAATTCGATATTATTATGTTTATATAAAAATGTAAGGAGGTTTCTAGTTTATTAATGCGATAGGGAATTCCGATATCGGTAACGTGAGATAGCTAATGTTTACGCCCATCTAATAGCATCGTACATCACTCTTTTTTTACAGCTCCCCAGTTTCTAATACAGTCATTACAACCTCAGTTTTCTCAATCTCCCAAAAGGGCATAAACCCATTTTCTATCTGTAATCATCTTCAGGGAGTTTAAAAAAAAGTTTTTTGTTGATCAGTTGAAAATTAATAAAAGAAAGCGTGACAGTTGGGAAATGACAAAAGGTGAATTAAGTAGTCAAATTAAATTCGGAGGCGAAAGGGATTTTAGATATTTCCCAAGAAATGTAAATAAGACGAGAAAAAGAAGGTTGGGAATAGAAAATGAAATTTCTCTCGGATCTTTTTCGTCTCCTCGACGATTCAATTCGTTATTCAAACCTTCATTGTCGAAAATGACTTTTTATCTGATTTCTCGAGTCTTATTCACGTTTTGAAAAGATGAACAAAAAAAACCCTTTTTACTATGAAGGGTGTCTTGAAAGGTAATCCGTTGATCTAGTGCCATGTCCGACCCCTCTAAACGTGACATTTCCTTTATCTTCTGGATTACTCCTCCTAACAATTTTTTTTTATTTACATTTCATAAAAATTTCTATTAATATTTTTGGGCGTTTAAAAACCAATGCTATAAATATACAAGATAAAAAAATTTAATTTTCAAACAATAGTAATCAAAATTAACCAACAATTTCTAAATGTAAAGTTTAAAAATTAATAATGAGGTAGCGAGTGGCTCCATCTTTTGGGGAACGGTGGCGGTTGGTGAGAACAGGTTGTAGGTATCGTTTTCCCGCTAATTCCGTAAAGACTCTCAGGGGATAAAGTTACAGAAAATGATAGAAATTATAGCGGTGGATGAAATATCTCACCTGACGAGGCTTTTAAAGCCGAAATTCGTAGATACCCGTTATCACAGTAAATTTTTCCTTCATTATTGCTTTAAAGATAATAATGTTTCATAAATAAAGTTCGTTGCATTAAACTCTTAAATAAATGGAACTCGTAAATAAATTAGGTGTGAGGACACACTATAAATTAGGAACGAAATTATTATAGATATAAATGAGCAGTGACATTCCCATTGAAAAAAGGGGTTCACATAAATGAATTTCAACGCATTAAACGAGCCGATTAAACGGCTTTAGAGTTCATATTTTAAAAAGCTCACAAATAACCCACAGCGGGGGGTCACAGGTCGGTCTGTTCAAAAAAGTTAAAAAGCGTCCTTTACACACTATTCGCCCGTTAAAGGAATATTGAAGTAGTTAAAACGGAGGTTTCTGCGTTTTCGGGGGTTGGGGCCTTTGAAAGTACCGTTTTGTGAGTGTTTTGAGTTAGAAATTAACCCTAAACGGGAGCCAAATGGGCTTTAACGTAAACAGAAGTTTCTAATATTGTTCCGGCGAGAAAATTAAGTCTCTGGCGAAAAGGAGAAATGAAAACATTCCAAGAATGTTGAAGGAGTTTTCAAACTAAGTTATAACGTACGCATTAAGGTAAATTAATTACCTAACGATTTTGTCCGAAGATTCTATCACAAATTCAAGCATCCATCGCATTCTGCATCATGAGATGTCATCGCTAACGGCCTTTTTTCAAGTTAGAACCCAAATTTCTTACTTCAGAAATGAAAAAATTAACGAAAAAAGGACGCGCAAAATGCGCTAAAATTTGACATTTTTTGTCGTTGTCAAAAATTGTCGTATGAATAGTCAAATCAACTTGAAAAATAGGGTTTCTCATTTGAAATAACTAAGTTTGGTTGGGGGCACCCTGTATATCCAAACTCATTTTAAACTGCACCATCAAATTCTTTGATTTAAATTAAAGGGGGTTCACATTTAACTTCTTTTCATAAAACCACTTTTTAACGCTCTCCTAGACGTGAGCCATTTGTTTCCGGGACACCCAGTATACTAATAATAAGTTTACCACAAAAAAAAAAAAAAATCTTTAAAAGTTTAAATAAATAATTTTTATGATACGAAGGTAGGTTACGTAGAATGTATTTTGAAGGGTATTTTATTTATTGAAATAGAATATGACGATGAAAGTTGAAATAAGGTAAAAAAAGGGAAAAATTAAAAAATTCATTTGGATCCTCCACGCTGGTAATTAAATAGCCCTTCTCTATTAACCAAGTGTCGTTGATAAATGGGTTACTTCTCTCCGTCCGAGTCAGCAGTTGATTGAGGTGCTGTTGTCACCACCCGTTTTGCTTGGCGACCCCTTCCCGCTCAGATTCCACCCGTCACGATTTCCACTCATTAGCTCCGATCCAGCTCCTTACCCCGTCATTACTTTTACGTCAATTTTTTTTTCCTTTCTGAGACAGAATCCGAATTATAAACGTTCCTTATAAACGTTTTTTAAACGCCTTTTTTCACAGGAAGTATTAATTTTAGGATATTAAAAAGATACGTCCTAAAATTTCTGTCTGAGAAAAATGTTCTTCCCGTGAAATAAGCCCTCCTGAATTGTAAACAATAGAGAAAGGCGTGACGGGGCTAGCTCAGTTGCCTAATTGCTCCCTTCCGTCTCGAATCGAATTATACGGAGAGTGCTTGACGACGACTCCTTACCGAGAATCATCTACGCACAAAGGGCTTTTCCGATAAGGAAATCAGGGGGGACAGGAACCGCAAATACCCCATCGTGATGAACTCGCCACAAATGAACTTCCTTTTAAGGAGAACGCAAATTGATTTTTTCACGGTCAAAATTCGTTTAAATTATCGTGAGAAATATTTCCAATGGTATTTCCCTTAAAAAACTATACTTCCGATTCAGAAGTTAATAGATTAAAACAAAAACTTCCTTAAAGAGAAGGAACAATATAGGAGGGGGAAGTACGTATTAAGGAGGAAGTATCTGTATAAGAAGGGAAGTTAATGGAGGGAACTTCAAGGAGGGGAAGTATAAGGACGGGTGTATAAAAGGAGGGGAAGAATTATTTCAAGCTTTACTATTTTCTTTTTCAATTTTTTTTTTTTTTTTCGAAAAATGTTCAATTTTTTTTCCACCTAAATTGTCTAAGTATCTTTCAAATTTTTTATTATTATTATTAAATTTAAAAATTTTTTTAAGTATCAAGTATAAATAATGGGCTTTACTGCCCAAGGTTTTCTCGTAAAGATTTCTCCCTACTAAAAAAAAAAAAAAAAAAATTTTTATTACACCAAAAAGCGTAAAAAATATAAAGCGTATTTGGTAAGAATTTGAAAATCGGCCGCAGCGCAGTTTTTAAAAGTTCAAACAGACATATCTCCGCCATTTTTCGAAATTCAATAATCGATCTCTACACATTCTTGTTCACCGACTAAGGAAGATTGTGTGAAAATCGGTTCAAACTGTGGCCGTAAACAGTTCCGGAAAAATGTAACGGACGGCCGGCACCACAGACAAAGTTGAGAGCTGCAAAGTTCAATTTGACCCTCCGGGGTCTGGAAGACCCTTCCCCAAAAACCCGACGTGGAGGGTATCACAATAATTTTTTTAAGGAAGTTAATTAATTGTGAACACATGAACGCACGCCAAAGAGAGATGAAGAAAATTGCCACATTGCATGACCTATACTCAATAAAAATTACAGTTTTTGAATAATAGGGTCTTAAAATTCAATTTTATAAAAGAGTTTCACGTTTACATTTGCTTACATTAATCTTTGCCGCTGATTATGGTGGTGACAAATTTAATCTTGTACTACAGAGGTATTTGCGGTATCCACCTACTTGTATTCAGTTATTTAATTAAAACTCCGAAGAGGTTTTTTTAACAAGCTTTAAACAAGAAAAAATTGAGTATCAAAGTCTTTTAAATAGCCAATCTGGCGTAAAGAATAAACTTTGCCAGGTCAGCTGTGAATCCTCAGTAATTGGAAGCAAGTCCCAAAGGTTTCGTTAAAGTCAAGTAGCTTTCAGAGGTTAGAAGGAGGTTAGGGGTCAAGACAGAAATTGAACTGCCGAGACATTCTCGACAAAGGGAAATTACTTAATGAACGAGGGGACTCTTCGTTTGACTGATCCACGAGGCGTGAAAGGCAGGAAGCCCAAAGCGGAAACTCCGTTCGGACCCAGTAACTTCTGATAACCTATTGATTAAAATGTACTTTAAACACAGGACGTTTAAGTCAATTTGAATGGTTTAATTGCTTCAGAAAGCTCTAGAAACAGTATAAAATTTGTTGGAAAGATTAACAATTCAAAAAGAAGGTAAGAGAGGTATCGGAAATGCAGAGTTTGCCCCATGATGGCACCGAAGGTACCGAAACTACTGGTGGGGATGGAAGCACCCTTACTGCAAGATGTCCGAAGATGAGGGCTCTCTAGTGAAGGGTTAGAGAACGACCCGGGGAATTCCGTGCTTGTGAAATGTGTTTTTCTCTTCGATCCTTTAATAAACGGTCTTGACGGTCTTCAACAAATTTATTAATTAAAAAATAAAAATTGCGGAATTTTTTTCTTTTCAAAGTAGTTTGGCTTCCAGCGGGTGGTCTTTACCGACATTCTTGAGAAACGTTTTTCAAACCCGAGTTATCTCAATCTTGTAAACGACTTACGATGATTCTTCCAACGCCTCTATCAAACCGAGCTCAATTAAAGGGAGATCTAATCAAAAAAGCTATCCAAGGTGTTTCAAAACTAGAGACTTCTCAGCGTTTTTTATCGGACTGAATTTTAATGCGAATGCCTTTTTTAGGAGAGCTGACACATCCAAGATGTTTCGGGTAGCGTGACACATGAGAAGACGGCGACAAGCGAAGGTGTTTTTATGACCAGAATTTTAAAAAAATGTCACTTTCAGGAAGTTTAAAACCACAATATTTTTTCTTCCATAACCCTCTGAATATTTAAAACAATTGAATATTTAAAATTTAATTATTTTAAATTCATATGGACTCATCAACAAAACTTTTTTCTCGAAATGTTTCCTAAAAGTTTAAGTTAATAGGAAAAACGTTTCAGACACAATGACAGCGAAAAATAAACATTTTATCACAAAAAATAGGAGAAAAACTAAAACCAATTAGAATTTTAATTGATTTTTTTTTTCTTTCGTTAAGTAATAAATTATAAAAGTCCGATTTCCGAAAGGCAATATTTCAGAGGAAATTACTGGAAGGGTCGCGGACTGAAAGGCTTTTGAGGCTAAGTTTCCACGAGGAGAGAAATTGAATAGGAAACTAGAAGCATACACCCCCAACTCTTCAAACCTTTGAGGGTACGAAGTGTTTATGAGAAATGGACAGAAATATTCATATTTCAAGGCGTCTACTTAAACTACGTTGTTAGAACTATATTTTAAGCCACTGTTTAGCAATAAATCTAGGCATAAAATGGATGTATTCGATGAGAAAAACGAATTTATTTAGGGGGTTTTGGCACGATTATAATAAAGGAGCCGCCTTAAACCCACCTTGGTTCGTTAAATATTGATGTGGTTGCGGCTGAGTTGACCGCACAGGAGGGCCGCCCAGAAACTCCCCGCAGATACCATGAGGATGTGGTCGGGACAAGAATCCAACTACGAGGGAAACCCACCTCGCAATTATTGCCTGACTCATGTTCTTCCTAATTTTCAACGTCGACCTTTTCCCTGCACAAGACCGCCCCCGGGAATCGATGTTTTTTCAATTACTCGTGAACCTTATTGGCTTAAAATTGTTTCATTGGTATTCTCACGGTTCCAAGAAAAATAAATTATTCACCTCAATCTATAGAAAAAAAAACCATTATAAAAATTAAAATTTTTAGTAAATTTTTAAGGATTTTCTCCTTCGTATGTTCCCCTCCCATAAGAAGGAACTAAAATAAATTTAAAATTAGGTCAAGTAGTTCTTCAGAGAAGTAATCGGCTATAAAATAAACAGGAACAAATAACAATTTTCATAAAACCTCAGACTATCAAGTATCTTCAGAACAGAGATTTTAGTAACAGTTTCCACGAAATTATTTAAAAAACAATCTTGGTTTAAACTTAAACAAAATGTTCAGTTTTGATTTAAACTTGAAGCCGCTAGTAATTTGGTTTAAGAGGTCGTTAAGAAGTGAAAGTACTTATTAGAAGAGGAGAGCGCAAAGCCAATTAGCGAAAGGAAAGCAATTAGAAGCGACAAAAGGGCGTTGGGTAGGCAGCTTCGGTTCGGACCCTACGATTTCGGGGACGCCTTCGTTCGCCTAGAGGACTTGCGAGAAGCTTTACTTCCATTGTGCTCTCTCCACAATGCTTTAATTAGAAAACAAAGCCCTTCTAAAAACTTGGGAGGCCTTTATTATTTACAGGTGCTTCCCTTTCAATTTGGACAAGCACATAAAAACCAATAACTCTAAATTTGAATCGCATGGGTGAAATCACGTCAGAGCTCTGAAATTAGAAGTCAAGCAAAAAAGATTACCTACACAGCCTAAGTTCAATGCACTTATGATTGCAATGCTGAACTTAAGAGAAAAAGAAACGCAAGTTGCTTAAAGTATGCTTGAAGATTAAAAGGTTCGAGGTGAATACACCAAGTGGAACCATCGATTGGAAAAGTGGTTTGTTTTCGTCATGCTATGTAATTAAGTCGTTCTCTCACGTTTCCAAAGACTTAAGGCGAACTGGATGGTGGAAAGGAGGGGTGAATCTCGACCTCAGCCGTGTTGTGTTATCCGCCTCGAGCTTTCAGGATAAACTTCACAGAAGTAACACCTTTCAAAGGACTTCTCGCCTTGTCAAAACAATCGGTCCATTGTAAGGCGTACGGGGGAGCAGAATCCTTTCAGAGACAAACCTTCTTCCCCGTACTTTACCATCAACCTAATCCTAGAAACTCCTAAAACAAAACTTTACCATTTCCTGAAGAGGGTTTGTCTTTTACCGAAAGGCCTTCTCTGTAATTTGATACCGAAGTCTCTCAAAAACCAGTTATAGCTTAATAAACCACGATGATTCTTCTGAGCTGTCGGAATGTTTGATGAAGTTTCATTACCGTCTCGGTTATATCCACTCGGTTCGAGTGTTGACTTTAGAATGATGACTGGGTTGAAAGCCTCATCAGTGTATAATGAAGAGGATGTAATAGTAAAGTGTTACCCAAAGGGTGAGTGTCGAATAAGCCGAGTCATCCCCGACGCTCTTACCAAAAGCCATAAATTCGTTCAACTCAAAGGATTTATTCTGGCATATAATGCTTAATTATCGCACAAGAGGCAGAAGTCTTCACTCAACCGACTCAATCGATCGTGTAACCAATATTGACTAAATTTCTTTTAAATCTTTTCCTTCTGAACAAGGCTAAAAAAATGTAAAAAACTTTTCCGCAGGAGATATTCACGGTGACGTCCTCTGATGATAATTTGAAAGAATGAAAAATGGCTGCATAAAATATTGTGACGAAGGACTAAATATATTCAGCTCTGAATAAATTTAAATGAATTCAAGGAATCTTTTCTCTATAAAATTAATAAACTCAGCCTAAAAGCGTTTCGTGGTTTAAAAAAAAAAATAAAATAAAAATACAAAAGGTTGCGTTAAATTGACTTGAGGCATTTTAACCGATCGTTTCGCGCCGTTTCATTAATTTTCAGTGTTGTAATTTACTCGGGAGATGAAGAAATGGGTAGATTAAGGTCGAAAGTGTTTTTTACTCAGGCGTTTTTTGATGGCGAGACATAAGCCACGCTCAATTATGAAAAGCTTCCATGATGGTAGGCGATTTGTTAAGTTTTACCGCGTTTAAAACACACTTTGACGCCGGTAGGAAATCGAAATTCTTCCTCGAAAGTGAAAGATTTAAGGACTTAACAAAACCGGTGTTGACCTTTCGGACTCGAGCTCGGAATAGGAGATGCTTGATCCTCCCCCAGAGCACTCCTACAATAGAGGATCAGGTTTACATTAAACAAAGGGAACCTTGACCGGATAGAGACCACACATAGCGTGACTTTAGGGAAAATAGACAAAAAAGGAACGCGTTCAAATACACGCCCACTAACGTTTTTCGTTTTACATTTTTTTTAAACTGTCACAGCATAATTTAAACGAGTTTATCAATTCGTGAATTTTTATTAGGCACAAGGAACTGTTCCTTTAAATTATGACAGTTTTAGTAATAAATATTAACCATACAATTTTAGACATCGGAAAGTTCTGATTCACACAAAAATGAAAGCCTATCCAACTGCGCTGGAGCTCTAAAGGTCACCCTAATGACCCTACTGGCCGATAAAGCGACAAAAATCTCTAAATTCCAGGGATTTCTATGGCCGATAGACAATATAAAACTATCAAAAAGGGTGTTTTCTGGCAAAAGACCGAGGGAAACGACGGGAGGAAATGGTTTTTCTTGGCCGAAAAATTGAAAAGACGTCCAAAAATGGTTTTAAAAAAATGGGAAGAGCTCTAAAGGTCACCCAAAGACCTAGGCCGATAAACCGTGAAAAAGGCAAATCCTTTAAAATGTTTATGGCCGGTAACCAATAGAACTATCAAAAAGGGGTGTTTCCTGGCAAAAGACCGAGAAACGACGGGAGGAAATGGTTTTTGGCCGAAAAATTGAAATACGTCCAAAATGGTTAAAAAATGGGAAGAGTCTAAAAAAAAAAAAAAGACGTGAATTGGCTGATAAAATCGTGTAAAAATGAAGTTTTATGGCGGATAGACATATAAAACTATAAAGGGGTGTTTCTTGGGCAAAAACCGAGGAAACGATGGAAGGAAATGGTTTTTCGTCCGAAAAATTGAGAAGACCGAAAATGCATGAAAAAGTTTTTTGTACGTCTTAACGTTTAAAAAAAAGTTCATTTGACAAGTTTTCCTTTTTAGTTAGATTGTCAGTAATTGGCCACGAGGATGTAAAAGAAAACAATTGGAATTAAAATTTAGGGTTCGATCCAAAGGATTACAAATTGTCGGTGATATCGGAAAGGCGAAATGGCTTAAGGGAAGGGAGGAACGGTGGTAATTCGTTAGCGTGATGATAATAAGAGCTACCTACCAGGGGGAAGGGAGACTCTAGGTAATGACCCCGCAGAAATTAGTTTCCAATACAGGGCGGTGGCAAATTGTCCTAGGCTTGCTCTGGAAGGAGGGATTTCGAGGTCGGATCCCCCCCGATACAATTAGACTAATCTTGGTTTAAATTACACCCCTATCAACCCCTAAAACCCGAGCAATATTCCCTAAGTTCAGACCCTCTCGCCATCTACAAACTTTTAAAACGCCAAAAATGAATATAGTCACGATATTGGACTTTCAAATGTTATTACAAGTTCTACCAGTTTCGTCGAATTCGTCTCTCTATTTGAAGTTGAGCAATTCGGATTGGTGATGCCACGCGCAGTCGTCATTTTTCGTTAAAGAAAACTTAAAAAATTTTTGAAAAAAAAAACAAACCCTTCCGTTTACTTCCTTCCCGTATACTTCCCCCTCCGTTATACTCCCCTCTTTAAACCTCCCCCTCCCTATATTTTTACTTCATTTTAAGGAAGTTTTCGTTGGAAGCTCTTCAAATTAGTGCTTTTTTTAATAGGGAAAAATTTATTTTACGCTTTGCGAGAGGGACATCCCTTGGGCGAAAAGCCCGTAATCGCCATCTACAAACTTTTAAAACGCCAAAAATGAATATAGTCACGATATTGGACTTTCAAAAATGTTATTACAAGTTCTACCCGTTTCATCGAATTTGTCTCTATTTGAAGTTGAGCAATTCTGATTGGTGGTGCCACGCGCAGTCGTCATTTTTCTTTAAAGAAAACTTAAAAATTTTTGCAAAAAAAAACTTCCCCCTCCGTTATACTTACCTTCCCGTATACTATACTCCCCCCTCCGTTATACTCCCCCTCCGTTATACTTCCGCTCTTTAATACCTCCCCTCCTATATTTTTACTTCTTTTTAAGGAAGTTTTCGTTGGAAGCTCTTCAAACTAGTACTTTTTTTTAGTAGGGAAAAATTTCATATTTCTACGCTTTGCGAGAGGGACATCCCTTGGGCGAAAAGCCCGTTATTTCTACAATGATACTTTGAATCCCCCCCCCCCCCCCCCCAGGAAGTGGACGCTTAATATTGTTAGTTTTAAAAATTCACCATCGCCATTTTTATGGGAAAAAACGATGCGCCTAACAAATTTAGGTTATCGTTTCAATTTTCCTTTTTTTACCGCCCAACCTGAGATGGAACAGTCATAATCACTGACCGGAAGTTCGTTATGGCTCGTCGGTTCCCCTACCACAGATTTTAACACCGAACTTTTCATTGCCATTCTTCCAATTAGTAAAAGTGCTCTTACTCAACAAAAAAAAATTCATAAGAATCTTATTTTTTTACAATTTATTACAGCATAAAAATAACATCGACTTTCCTAACTCTGTTTATCGTAGATCTAATTAAACTGAAACTAACCAAGGAAATAATAGTCGTTATAAACCATCGAGGTTATCGGTGGTTTTCGTGTACCTTCATGATATTATCTATATTAAGGATGTTTAATTAAATTGTAATTAAAGTTTCACGAGCTTGTATTTTAGAAGAGATTTATCCTTCCCTAAAAGGGAAATTCGCACAACCATATTAATTACGAAATTGTGTTAATATTTAATTTAAACTTAAAGGGAATTCCGTGTAACATAAACTTCGGAAATCGAAAAAAAAGGTCCGTCATGTGGGTGGTTTTGGAAAGTGACGAAATTAATATTTAAAATATTGAAAGACAAGTTTAATAAAAGGGAGGGTATACAAGACCTGGATTATTAACCTTAAATTACCATTTCTATTGTTTTCGAAGGAGATATGGTATACGAGCACTGATACACGACCTCCCTCAGTGCGTGAACTTAAAACTCCCACCTTCTATAACCAAACTTTAATTTTTTACGACAGATTCCAAACATTTAGAAACTTCTTTATACCATTTTAAGTCGATTTCCTCAATGATAGATTTCAATAATGATTTAGGACTGCAGAAATTTTCCTCTTTTGAGAATAATGCATAGATTTATATCGTACGGCACGAAAATAAATCACCTCCTTCAGACTTACCCAATACTTTTTCACATTTTGATCTTTTATATAAAGAGTTTCTGGCATTTTAGGTGATACATACCTATTCCAGGCCAATCTGGATTCAATGTACCTGAAAACAAACAAAAATATATGTTAAAGCCATCTGTCGATTATACAAATTTTATGCTCCGATGGGTCTAAAAGGATCAGTCAAACTGATTAAAAAGATGATTTCTATGTTATCATTCTCAGGTTTCAAAAAGAGATTAACAACGCTCATATTTCACCTTACCTAACGTAGATCAATACATTGAAATTACGAAGAAAATAGTTTTTTTTTTTATACGTACAATAAATAAAAAAGGTGAGAAAGGGTCAGAGCAGGTGCTAGAGTGTCATTTGTAAGAGTGGGAAATTCGAACGGGGGCACTAAGGGCAGGGGGGCACTGCCTCCTCTATTAACTTTGAAATATCACCTTTCATAACGCGGAAAAATGGAATCCATTTGCGAGTTACGCCCCCTGGCGGCTCTCTGGAAATATTTACCTGGTTATCTTTTTTTTTCCAGTTTCTAAATTACGGTATTTGTTATTATTAGCGGTATCGGTGACTAATGATAAAAAACATTAGGACGCGATGAAAAAAAAAAAAAAAAAATTGTAAAGAAAAAATGTTTTAAATTTCGAAACATCGATTTTAATGAATTCAATATAAAACTAAGCCCCACATTTTTTTTAACTAGCTCAAAGAGAAGTTATTTTATGGCCCTTTTTTGGGAGAGGGTCTCACCTTCAGTTTACGAGGTAGAAATACTCGTTTTGTATTGCCTAGCTGGGCGTTTTATTTTTTTCCCCCATTTATTTATTGATACGTGGAGAAAAATTTTAGGGAAAAACGTAGCCCTCGCAACATGAGGAGCAAATCCTTCGGCTCCGTTTACCAACAACTTCAAAGTTTTGAGAAGAGGCGTCTTAGCGGTCAGAAAGGATATAAAAAGAACTTTCCCTCAAAGATGCGGGGGCTGACGGTTTGGGATAAGAATGAAACCCCGTGAAAACTGAGAGACAACACAGCCTCCCCTCAAAAGCAAAGAGCGAAGTTTAAGGGAGAAGAAAGAACTCGCGCGACACTCGGTAAACATATCACCCCAATGGGATTCCCCTTCTTAGTAACATACAAAAAAAGGTAAAACAAAATTTTTATAAATCTATAAAAGGTTTTCCGAGAAATAAAACAAGCCGTTGTAAATTAAATAACCTCTTGGGAAATCCGCTCCGTCGTTTTGGCGCCCGAGGATAATGACTGCAGTTGCACATTGCAGATAGTGGCGAATGAGTGCATTTAATTTCTAACCCTGGGTTATCTCATGATTTCAGAGCCTTTTGAACACGTCCCGAAGGATCAATCCCTTGAGAATAAACACTTGAAAAACGATCCGTGTTTTTTTATCGCATTTTTTCAAGCTGAATGTTAACTCGCCCGTGAAATTAAAACGGAGGAAGTGTTAGTATGGTTTCGTATAGGCGTGAGACCTTCTGCAAATCTAATATCACACTGTTGCTCTATTTTTTTCCATGGTGTTTTATTACCACCAAAGAATAATTCGTTGAAAGCTGAAAATCCAACTTTTAAGTGCCCCAAAACACGATTTTTCATGATATCAAGACATTTGAACTGCCTGAAATAAAAATCGTATAATTAATTCTTAAAATTAGATAAGAATTCTTAACATCCTCTAATGTATCTATTCCGTTTAAGGCGCTAATCGACTAATAGTCTGAAGTTACAACAGCTCCATTAATTACCCATTAATAATTTCTTGATCTCAAACTCTCAAAGTAAGAAGTTTCTAAAATAATTTTCATTAGAAAGGAGTTTCGAGAAAACAATATCGTATTAAATTTATTAAGAATTCAATTAAAAGCTTTCAAATTGATAATTTTCACTTCAATTTTCCTGAGTTAACGGCGGAAATCGGTGAAGGGGTTTCGGTACTTAGCTTAGGGCCTAACTGTAAAATGCTCTAGTACAGTGATCAACGATTTAACGATATTGTTAATTGGCGGATAGAAAATAAGTATTATGAGTGGATTTAGTTCAGCTGGATGCAACAGATTTGATTCGGTCATGACGTCATGATATTTGAAATTCACCGGGATAAGTCAGATGATTTCATTTTTATAAAGGAATTTTCTGCGAAAAAAGGAAGCAATTTATGAACTTAAATATTACAAAAGGTAGTACTAGTTTGAGGAGCTTCCCACCAAAACTTCCTTAAAGGGAAGGAACAATGTAGAAGAGGAAGTATAACGGAGGGGATGTTTAAGGAGGGGGGAGGTATAACGGAGGGAAGTTTAAGGAGGGGAAGTACAAAAGGAAGGGAAGAATAATTTCTAGCATTGGACAAATTTTTCTTTTTTCAAAAAAAAATTTTTCAAAGTTATTTTTCCAATTTTTTCCCCAAAAACTTTGCGGGTTTTGTTGTTTTTTTCAATTTTTTTTTTGAAAAAAAAAAATCTTAGTTTTTTTCGATTTTATTTTAAATTTGTAGTTTTCTCGCAGTTCATCCTTATACTTCCCCCTCCTTGAACTTCCCCTCCTTTATACTTCCCCTCCGTTATCCTTCCCCCTCCTATATTGTTCCTTCTCTTTAAGAAAGTTTTCGTTGGAAGCTCTTCAAACTAGTACTTCATCAACGTAATTATTGTAACTTCTAAACAATTTGATTTTATTTTAATTAATATTGTAGGCGAAGCTGACAAAATTCATAATTGATTGATTAAAACAATATTTAAGGGGGCAGCGATTGAACAAGAAGGCCCTTTGTCTGTAATCAGAGACACCGCCCTCCAGGGCATTTTTTTCCCTTCCCCGCCTTCTCCGCTTTATGCCCATTTTTCAAGTCTCTTCCCGACGAAGAAAACTTAGCCAATCCGTTTTAAAGAGTTGGCGACTCGATGGAAACTTTTGGGGAAAATTTATAAGAGGGTAATCTTGTTTGAAGCGGCTTCGGAGCCTCTATTTTTGTCTCTTTATTCCGCCTAAGTAAGTTGAAAGAAGTTAGGCTCCGGATACCCTCATTTGTACTAAAATGAAACATGAAAGGGATAAAAATTAGTTTACCTTTTACCTAATGACTTAAACGGTTTTATTATAATTTATTCTGGACGACAAAAATTAAGCTTGATTTTACTTTGATGAAGATTTACCGTGAAAATTTTTTTTCAAAAAGTGATTGCTCCGGCAATTTTTAGCGAGGATTCGAAACTTGAGAACTTCTTTTGCTGTTGAAGAACGTTATCATTGCGGAGGGTGCCCAACCCAGTTTTATTGTTACCTGTGTCATTAGTCGAGGTCGGGCCTTTCCTATCCCTACGGCTAATGGCCACTTCCTCTGCCTTAATAACTCGAAGGGAACCCCAGCCCCTCACACGCTCTAACAGGAGGAAATGTATCGGAACAGACCACTCCTATGTCCCTTCCTCAAGCCTTAACAAAGAGACGGAATATCCAGCGACCCTCGGGTACCTGGATAAAATACCAGACTTTATATAGGGTTGATAAATTGGATAACGCCTGAGGTTTCATAAACAAACTCAGCCCTTATCAGCCTTCCTAAGGCCGCAAGCCACGTCTGTTAATTACACTGGTCACTGAGTACACTTGACCTAAATCCTCCACACTTTGAACAAAAAAAAATTAAAACGTAATTACACATATTCACCGCAATGAAAAAGCACAAAGAAATTATCGCCTGGAAAAAAAGGTACCTTTCCCATATGGCGATTCGTTGCGGACAGAGCGGATGCAAAGGAGGACAATGATCTCTGGAATTGTGACTCTAATGAAGGCCTCGCCGACGAGAAATGTACCACGTCGAATCCGCTCTCGATAACATTCGGCCTCCGTGACGAATTACCGTTGCACCATATATGACCTTATATGCCTTTGAAAGCGAGTGGGTTTCACTTGAGTTATTGATTTGATGCATACCTAAAGTCAAGAATTATTTCGTATTTTCCTTCTTTTTTTGGATTTAATGAAAGTCTTTCAAGGTTTTTAAATCATAGTTCATGGACTTACGTAGGAAGGATTATGAGAAAATCGAAAAATCTCTTTTCAGAGTTGCGTATCATGGCACCCTGTATACAGAGAGACTTGAAATTTTCAGGATTTACTCATCTTGAATCAGAAAAGACCTGTATAAAATTTGAAGTCGATCGGTATACAGGGTGCAGCGATCTAGTTACCCGAAAAACGGCTGCATCCACTTTGAAACAATACGATGGAGGTACCGGATTATTTGGTGTAGTTCTTTCAACCAGAGCAGGGCAACCACTTTGGACCAAAACAGGATGACCACTTTGGACCATAACAGGGTGACCACTTTGGACTAGAAAAGGGCAAACACTTTGGAATAAAAGCATAACTCCTACCTTTTTTGTCCCTTTTTTTCTGGTCCAATGTGGTTGCCAATAGTAGCTAAATGATGGTCCAAAGTGGTTATAGATACTGGTCTAAAGTGGCTGTGTTTTTGAAAAATTGGTCCAAAGTGGATGTCACCAAAAAAACTCATTCTTCAATGTTTTAATTTATAAACTTTTTTAAAACAAAGATTACAAACTGCCTATCGCCGAGACATAAAATGGCCCAAAAGTGATTAAACAATCGGGCTCTCTTGTTTTCCCGGGGTTTCCCTATATTTACTGGCTCGGTCTGCCATTGTTACAGCCCCTCTCTTTTGTCCTATAACATATTTTCAGATGAGAAAGTAGGGGCCGTCCATTACCTTCGGAAACAGCGAATTTCCATCAATCCAAGTCAGGGAGGGAATTTATGGTCTGGTTTTGACGTAAAAAATAAACTTTGTGTCGTCTAATTGGAAAAGTGTTTAATTATTCTAATTTTAGGGTTAGAAAGGGATTTAGATGTGGTCTCATGGGAAATCATAGATAAAGCGGATATCTCATGAGAAGTCGGCTGGAAAATTGGTTGGAGATAAGAGATATAAGGTGTTAGTCTCGTTAAGTTTCAAGTTTGAGAGTCTGATGAGGCTGATAGATGAACATAGGCACCTGCGAGCCCGATCCTTCACTGTCTCTGTAATTAAACCGAGAAACGCCTCCGCATTTTCGTCGGGAGGAAAAACTCCGTGAGACGAAAGGGAGGGAGGACTAGAAAACTCCTTTCCGAGGGAAACCCTCCTCCATGGGAAAACCAAACGGAGGGAAAATAATCGCGAGTAATTTATCACGGGACGGGGCACGAGCGTCCGACGAGAGAAAAACTTTCATTAGTTTTAGAAAAGTCGGTTGTTGTTCAAGCCTCAGGGCACTTTTACCTCCTTTTCCCTTTTTTTCCTCCCCCTTTCCTTCAAACCCTTTTGCTCTCGATCCTTCTTTTAATCGGCTTTTCAAACATTTTGTTTCCATACTAAAAGAAATCCTAATTTTTTTAGCACACCTAAAGCTACGCCCCTTCAACTAAAAAAAGTACCTTTTTTTCCTACTTAACCTCAATAAAACATAAAACTGTGTTCTTAAGTTGTAAAAAAAATGATGAAACTTCACTTTCGGGATCAGTTTTATAGGAGAGGCTTTAACGAAATTGTGTTAAAAATTAAGCGGGAGCTTTTCGTTGATATTTCACCTCAGCGAAGTTTTATTTCCTGTAAAACCGTGTGTCGGCAATGCCCGTAGTTCCGGTTCTTCTGTTCACCTCCCTTCCCTGAGTTTCCGGATTCAGGGAACGATATACAACGAAAAGTCTGAGAGCTTTCAGATTCGCTCCTTGAGTTTTCTTCTTTTTGTTTCTTTTTCTTCTCTACTCTTTTTATTGGTACTTCAGAGACCTCCTAAATCTTAAAATAGTTACCTCGTGTCTAAACCTTTTTTTCTCTCTTAACAAAAAGAATAATTAAAATAAAACAAAAATTCTTTTATTTTTGAAGCAAAACAAAAAGACAGTCGATTGCATTTTCTTAAGAAAAGGGTAAAAAAAAGTATAAAAGATCCAGTACAAAGAAAAAGGAATCATTCAAAAAAACCCTTGGCTTCTCATTACGCTTTTTTTCTTCTTTTTTTTTCTTCCAAGCCAGGAAATTAAAACCTGCCCGTTTCATCGCAGTTTATGAACGCATATTAAAACTCATGTTTACTTTCTCTCCCCACATTTTGAAAACTACCCCAGATTGCCCAAGATTTCCGCCAAATTCCCCAGATAAAGAAGAAACCTGCTTTTTTAAAGCTTCATTATCCATTATCTCCTAATATTATTTAAATTACAAAGAAAATCACCATCATTTTAAAAACCTTGATTAAAAACGCTGAAGTTTAAAATTAAAAAATAAAGTGTTCTGCGAATGGTTGTGGCTTATCAAAAATTTGACGGGTGAAAGGGAACCTGCATCCTCGAAAAAGCCCCTCAGAGTTGTTTGCTTGAATTTTTAAATTAAACAATTACCAAGGTATATAATTAAAAACTTTCTTATACGGTTATAAAAACCGGTTTTTGGAGTGTGTTTGACTTAGGGCAGAAATTACATGAACTTAATTATTATTAAAAGTGTTTTTTTCCATCTGTTGAGCTTATCCATTTAAATAAATGTTAATTATAAAATTTTATATTTTTATTACTTAACTTTATTCTGCTTGTAGGTACATTTTTTTCACATAAGTATATTAAAAAGGGTAAAATAATGTTGTATTCACATCATATTTCGGTATATGTGGCCCTAGTGGGAAATTCAAGGGTCGCAACTGATTAAACTCTATTTTACATAAACGCGATCCACACTTTTTCTGAAGGGCGTACTCTTGAAAATATAGAGACGTCGGAAAGGATAAAGTGGAGGTTGTCCGGCGGAACGGCCCCCCTGGGCTAAATAACCAAAGAAAAACTGAGCCTTAGAAATTCTTGGCAGTCTTTTGAATAAATTACTCCTTTTTGTAAAGGGGTGTAGAAAAAAATTATTAATTACTCCTTATGGAGAGAAAAGGTGTTGAGTTTTAGAGAAAAAAAATGGGGTGAGATGAGTAAACGGAGAATAAGATAATGAAGGACTTCCAGCTAAAAAAGTACACTTAAGGGCCATCATACCGCCCGAGCATTTTCTTTCAAAAACAAGAGATCGCAGTACTTTCGCCTCTAAAATTACTTTCCTTTATTTGAGCACTAAAAATCTTCGGAAAATTTTTTACAAAAGCTAGTTCTCGTTATTTTGGGAATGTTTAGGCGGACTTTGGAGCAGTTTTTCCAAAAAAATTTTCCTTTGGAAAATGGAGAGCTTACTTTTCGACTAAAACATTTTTTCCAAAAAAACCGCTAGCCATTTTGTAGGTTTTGACGAGCTCTTTCCAAAAATATATTATATAAGAAAATCCGATGAATAGTTTCGTCGTAATCCTTTTACTAAGATTTGGAGGAAAAATGCCCGCGCGCTTATGAAGGCCTTAAGGTGCTTCGGATGGAATGTGAATTATTTTTTTTCTTTGATTTATTTATTAAATACATACTTAATAACAATATTTAATATTAACTAATTAACTAATAATAACTAATAATTAACTAATTTAATATTTTATTTGATTGTTTGCAGAAAATTTTTTGGATTTATTAAACTGTAAAAGTTTTAGATAGAAGCCCTCTTGGGTTCCATAATTTTTTGTCACGCCTCAAAAATTAGTTTTTCACGTGATTTATAACCCGTCGCTCTCAGTACGCTACCGCCCCTTCACCCCCCGTATTAAAACGAAGTTACGATTATTCAATATTCACTACCGTTATACATTGCCCTAGCCTGACGCGGTAAAAATTGATTCACTCCGCCTCATTTCGGCATATAATGCTTCAGGTGGCCGAGATTCTTATAGTTTCAAAGCCCGTAAAAATTCCCATTTTTCCTCCTGACGTTTCATCGACGGGGCACCTGTTGACTCCTATTTTAACAAAAAATAAACAAAAAGAAAAATTTTTTATCGAATTTTTATCATTGGAAAAACATCCGACTTTAAAAAGGCTTTGAATTTTTATAACCGATCAGACATGAAGGGCAAATTGAATGTCGGATTCACATGAATTTTCATAGATTACTAACGTTCTAAAGCGCTTTAGGGTTCGGATTATATTTATTTCGATTCCATTTTAAAAAATTCTTCCCCCCACAGTTTCGATAAAATGTTACGAAAATGAGTAGGTTCCCGAATAATGAAGGATAGATGAATTGTTTATGCGGTCTTAATGTAGATCAGGGGAATATTAGATGCTGCGTTGGCGTCATTTACAAAATTCGTTAAAAGCTTTGTAACCGTTATGGCATAATTTATGTTAAAACAGCTCTTTTCATTTTTGGTACTTAAGGTTTACTCTTTCATGATTTATTCCGTGTTTTGAAACAGTGATCTGTCATCAAAAAGCCTGTCGTGTTATTAAATTAAACACTTTAGGCTTATATGCTGTTTATTCCCCTACAACAGTTTACACTCAATATGATATAAACGGTCACGGTAACCAATGCAAACAATGACGGTAACCTCCCTCACGGTTCCCACCCCAGTCCTCACAATTTGAGGTTAGAATAATTGGAGGGAGCTCATTGGCTGGGGGCCAAGGCGGGCGGTGAAAAGGTTACAATCCTGTTACATATCTGACCAGCTTCAATTTATCGACGATAGGCTCCCACGGTTGCCACTCTAAGCCACCTATCGATTTGTCATATCGATCACCATTCACCGCAGCCGGACTTATTCTTTAGTAACCCATTAAAGCAAAAATTTCGGTGCATCCTTCAGCTTCACCCCAATCAAGCAGACAAAAGACAGTAGCTACTAGGTACACTTTTGAAGATATCTCTTTCATAAGAAATCTATAAAATATGGGACTTGCACATAATTTTCTTCCGAATAGATTAATTTAAAAAGACAATGTTGAAGTTACGGCACGTAGTGGGCAATATAACTCTGTATTGTGGAATATCTAATTATTCCGACCCTTCGGTTTCCCTATTAAACTAGCACCGACCCTATTGAAGTTAAATGAACTCCGATTGATCCTTCCAATCAATTTTATGACATTATCCTCCAACCCGATTGTGAATGATTGAAAAATAATTAGCAGACTAAATTTTGAATGAACATTACAAGGTAAAAAGTGGGGAGGTATAAAAAAGACTTATTGAAAGCAATAAAGAAGGGTTTTCTATTTTCTAGTCATGGCGAAAGTGAAAAAAGGATGAGAATGATTCTAGCCAGTAAAAAAACAGAGCCTTTTTTATTTCTGCACCACCTGGGTTTACTTTAGTGGCAGTACTTCCTGAAACAACGAAAAAAACCTTTCTTTTAACAACCCCCGTCGAAAGGGGAGAAATGAAGGAAAGGGATTGGCACAAAACGACGCCTGCCGCTGATTGTCTCAGGACCCTTGGCTTAATTTCCCATTTTTCTTTAAATCTTTCTCCGCCGAAAAGAGAACAACCGATGTGAAGATGAAATAAGCGGTTCATCCCTTCATTTATAAGATAATCCCCCTCTCCTCTAATTATGATACTTTATTCCTTTCGAAACTTTAATTTCTGGTAGACGAGAAAGATCCTCAATAAGTATTTAAGGATTAACAAGCAATTAAGCCTTGAGAGCCTTCTCATTAATTTACGTTAGCTCATTCATTCAAAAGAGACGTCCTTTTAATGCAATAAATTCCGCCTAGAAGCTTTAATTACCTTATTGCTCGAGAAAAGTAGAAAGTGGAAAGAGGGCTAAATCGTGATGTTCAAAACTTATTAATCAACGATGGAAATTTTGATAAAGTAGGTACCTTCGAAAATTTTAGCGCAAGTTTAATGGAGGAGAGTAATATTTTACCCTTCAGGTAAATATTTGAAGAGTTTAACTTGATTTTTTTAAAAGATTCAATTAGTAAACAAAAATCTTGAGTAGATACAATACACTTTTTTATATCTATAAACAAATATGGCAAGCACGGAGTTCTTCGGGTCTTTCTCTAACCTACGTCCACCCTAGACTAAAGAGCCCTTCGCCTTCGGACTGCAATAGGGGTTCTCGCATTCCCGCCAAGTACCGGAAGGAAGGTTCCTAGGGCAAACTCTGTATTACCGTAGGGCTCTCAGGGATTGGCGTAAAAGATTTTCCGATAAGATTGTGATATTTTTAACACATACATTATTCTACAGGAGCGGGCACGACGGAAAAATCCAAATTTTACGTCAATCAACTAACTACAATAACTACAGAGAGCGCTACTAGATATGATAAGACTGAAAGCGTTTGACCTTATCACCGTTCACGGCGTGCAGAGCATTATAACCTGATGTTATAATTTGAGGCACTCCGGATACGAAGGGCGAACTCGACATCGGACAAATTTTTTAACTTCCTTAAAGAAGTTATTGTGATACCCTCGACGTCAGTTTTTTTTTCATTTTCAGATTCTAGACCTCTTGGTGAATACACCCATATAATTTTTATGTTGAGTTCGCCATTTTTTCCCCTTTAAATACGTAAAAACCGAAACTTTAAAATTGTCGAGTTCGCCCTTCGTATCCGGAGCGCCTCATTTTAACTTCCTTAGAGGGTGAATTCAATAGATTTTGATACGATTTTGTTTTTTTTTTTTGTAAAGAAGCTACCAAGTATCGAGAAGATAAAAGAAATTGAATTTGATTTTCCCTATTTTATTGTCGAATAAATTATTCGAAGTGAATCGAATTCAAATGCGTGGACTTCTTCTTTTATCTCCCGCGTGGTTTTCGATTGTGAGCCCGGTGATTAATAGCGTTAGGCCGAAAAGACCGGGCCAAACTACCCCTTCTTCCTCCCAATTAGTACTGAATGATTCTCACCCAAGTCACTAAGTCCCATAGATAAGTCTCCCGAAAACGTTCCCTTCTTTTGTTATTCAACTCCCCTCTCCGCACCAACTCTCCGAAATTAATTCCGGCAAAGTTGTAACTTTTGTCCTCAAACTAGACTTTTGGCATTATCGTAGATTTCACGATTTTTAATTTCAGAATACCAACAAATTGAAAACATTTTTATGCCCTGGAAGGACGATTATAAAAGCAACCTAATAAATATTAATCAGTGCTTAATATTCCAAACCTATAGAAACATATGAGGCGCTCCGGGTACGAAGGGCGAACTCAACATCGGACAAATTTTTTTTTTTCATTTTCTGATTCTAGACCTCTTGGTGAATACACCCATATAAATTTTATGTTGAGTTCGCCCTTTTTCCCCCATTAAATACGTAAAAACCGATATGCGGCAAAGCTCTAACTGCGATATCCGAGCGGGTACGAAGGGCGAACTCCACATCCTAGTCCACAACCCCCACTCCTTTTCCCATTCCAGGGCATGACTTTTCTGTTGAGTTCGCCCGTAACATAAAACTTTAAAATGCGAATATCTCGAAACTACGTTTTGTTGAGTTCGCCCTTCGTACCCGGAGCGCCTCATATACGAGGGGTGTCCAAAAATTAAAGACCTTTTGTATTTTGCCGCCGTACGGGCGAAGTATTCTGCCAGATGAAAACACTAGCTTGTAGCGGGAAGTTCCCCTTCACATCGCACTTGGTCTCATCTCTCTATCTTATCCAGCGTTGCTACGGCAGCCGTTCGCGATGGACGTCTCGGTGCCGAGTCCCGCCGGTTGTGAGGTTCGCTCCGTCATGCGTTTCCTAAACGCGGAGAAACTTCGCCCGGTCGAAATTCATAGACGTTTGACGGCTATTTATAACATTCGTAACATTAGCGTAACAACAGCGCTCATTCATAACATTGCCATAAATAGCCGTCAAACGTCTATGAATTTCGACCGGGCGAAATTTCTCCGCGTTTAGGAAACGCATGACGGAGCGAACCTCACAACCGGCGGGACTCGGCACCGAGACGTCCATCGCGAACGGCTGCCGTAGCAACGCTGGATAAGATAGAGAGATGAGACCAAGTGCGATGTGAAGGGGGAACTTCCCGCTACAAGCTAGTGTTTTCATCTGGCAGAATACTTCGCCCGTACGGCGGCAAAATACAAAAGGTCTTTAATTTTTGGACACCCCTCGTAGTTTCATTATATTGTAACAATTTAATGTAATTTTTTTCAGTTTCATTCAACTTCTAGGAAACTTTTGAAGCTTTCGAACTATCAGGAAGTTAGAAGTGAGAAAAGTGGATTTGAGACTAACTTAGTAGGTATTATCAAGACGCTTTCTCAAGTCATGGACCACAGAAGGGATTTCGTATAAGCTTCTTAAATGAAATATCCCAGATTAATTGCTATAGTTAAATTAACAAAAAGTTTAATTTTCATGTAGTGTTAAATTATTAAAAGATATCTTTAAAGATCCCTCAGTCGAGCCAACACAAAGGACCACACACGGGAAAAAATGAAAGAAAAAACATTTTTTTTGTCGACCCCTCTTTGTCTTGTGAAGTGTGTATTTAGACCCAAAAACTCCGAATGTCGAAATATCGGAAAAAACAAGCGAAATATAATTGTTTTGTTCCAACCACAGTTTGAAACTCCTGGAGCGTGCGCAGAAGGATTTGGACTTCATATTTGACGTCAGTTGACTTATGATTTGGCGGACAAACGATTTGAAAGACGTCAAATATGACGTAGAAATCCTTCTACGCGTTCTCCAGGAGTTTCAAACCAATTTCAAAGCCCACTTTGTCTTGTGAAGAGTGTGTATTTAGATTCAAAAACTCCGAATGCCGAAGAATAATTTTTTTTTAAATAAATTTATCTTGAAAACAGTGCGTCCTAGAGAAAAAATGAATAGAATAAAAATTAAAGAGAATTGAATTTCCAACTGATTTTATTTAGTGCATTTTTTCAATATCTGTAACGGTTTACGATTTACAAGCCTTTAAAAATCAACCTTCTTAATGGTTATACTTCAATAACCTTCTTACACGGAAAAGGTCAACTTTTGATGGACTTTAACGCCTAAAATGTTCAAAATTTTGAAAAAATGAACTACTAGGTGTACAAAATGAAACTCGGCTAAAATCTAAAAAATTCAAATTTACCCTGTGGCTGATATTCATTTTGTACCCCTAATAGTTTTGTTCCAACCACAGTTTGAAACTCCTGGAGCGCGCGCAGAAGGATTTGGACGTCATATTTGACGTCAGTTGACTTCAGATTTGGCAGACAAACGATTTGAAAGACGTCAAATTTGACGTACAAATCCTTCTACGCATGCTCCAGGAGTTTTAAACCAATTTCAAACTGCGAAACAAAGCTATTGTTTTACCTATCAAACAATCAGTGAAATGTATTGTCTTTAGTTCACCATTTACATATTGTTTAAAAAATAAATAAGTAAAAATTGACAATCAGTTTATCTATAGAGTTGATATGAAAATCGGCTTCAGGTTTGATGAAATCAGAGTGAGTATTGACCTCGAGATAATCCGCCCCCGGTAATTTAAATTACTATAATCTCAGAAGCGTAATCGATAAAATCGACGCATTGTTGTTGGCTTAATCTTCCTCGAGCCTCGAGCGATCGCTAACATTTTATTCGGTACAAGAACAATCGAATCAAAATAAACATTTGAAAAGCGTCGCCCGGTTGGATAAAATCCAAAATTCAACCACTCGAATGTTCTTTAGGCGAACCCTTGTATGAATGTGTAATTTCTGTTTTTAGGGAAGGATTTAGTATCAACTTCCCCGCGATTTCATATGTCAGTCCGTATTAATACACGGAAGTTTCTCGTCCCTTTAATCCCGTCCTATGACCGAACGGATTAAAAAGCTTCAATTTTTTCCCCTACTAAAAAGAAGATTTATTTTAGAGCTCAACCTCAAAATCGATCGCCATTAAAAAGGGCCAAATAAAATTAAAACTTGAATACTAAATTTCAGGGAAAAACCATTACAAACTTTCAGAGCTTAATTAAATTTTAAGATTTTTAATGCCTTAATACCCGGTAATAAAAATACAATTTTAGACCCCAAGAAATTATTAAAAATACTGAGGGAAAACATTAAGAATTTATAAGTTTTTTTTTTAATTTTAATAAAGGTAAACGTTGGACGAAGCCTACAACTTGGGCCAGTAATTTTGAATTAGTAATGTCAAGGATAATTAGAACTTTCGCGACCTCAAGAATAAAACAGTAGAATTAATACAACGAAAATTTAAAACTTCGGGTTTTCGTTCAAAAAAACATTAAAAATAGAAAGTTCATATTTTAATTTAATAATAAAAGAGTTCTATTGATTTTTATGGATTTTTTATTGTCCCAACTAAGTTATCCTGACCCCATCACCGTAATTGTTGACGACAGGGAAAAAAAATTAAATTGGGATCTATTTAAAAATTAAAAGGAACATTTGGAACACCCTGTATATAAAAAGATATTTTAGCGGACGAAATATGGCAATAAATTGAACCAAGGGAATTTTCTCCCGCTTAAAATTTTAACCAAGGCATTTATTATTAATTCAATTTTATTTTATTTTAAATAATAAATTGTCTCTACTTACCTCTGTATTGGGTCAAACATACATTATTTATTTATTTTTAGTAAAATATCATTATTTATTTATTTATTTTTATAGCTATTGGATATGGGGTGAAAATTAATTTTTAATGAAGCTAATTATGGGAAAATATGTCAAAAAATCAATTTACAAGGGGGTCGTACTGATTAAATAAGAAGCCATAAAATAAATTTGAAGTTACTTCGGTATCTCATGGGGTGTATAAATTCGGGGGGTGTGGTCGGAGATAGGAAAAAGGATGAGGGGGGAAGCAACTTTGAAAAATGCGAACATCATGGAGTGGTTCGTAAGTAAACCGAATTGACGTAGGTTGCTGGGGGGCCATTACACTTTACGGGCGAGGGAGTTTTGGGGGGCGGTTCCCCGACGAAATATTATAGCGAACTGAAGGAACCGGGCCAGATAAATCCCTATTATGTTAGTGAGGAACAAAACAGGCTACCTACTTACCTCAAACACACCCGTCTATTAATATTAATTAAATATGACTTTCACTTGCAGGGAACCAAACTCTGTATAATAATCTAAGGTGACAAAAAAGTTGATTCTGCGACTACTGCACCCAATGCAATACCTAGATTCAGAAAGAAATCTAAGTAGAGAAGTTCGAAACTGTTCTGAAATTCCTGGAGCATGCGCAGTAGGATTTGGACGTCAAAAGTGACGTCGTTCGAATCGTGTATCCGTCAAAACTGAAGTCCAAATCGTTCTGCGCATGCTCCAATAGTTTTAAACCGGTTTTAAACTGCGGTTGGAACAAAGCTATAAATGATACATTTGTCCTTTACGGCTTTAACGAAAAGGTGACCAACCGTCTCATCTGGGCAGATCAGTCCCGCTTTGAAGAGCCGTGTCCCGCTGTCCCCTCAATTTCGAAGAGGACGGCCAAATGCCCCGCTTCAAAAAGTTCAGTACTATTCAACGATATTGGGCTGTTTTCCTCGATTTTTTGGTGTATAAACACCCGTTAAATCTGGTTATTGCGCTATTATCATCAGATATTATCGTTAACAATCTATGTATTTGAGCCGTTTTCCATTTCTTGGTGTAAAAACATCCTTTTCATCGGCAGAATCGTCGTTTTACAAAGTAAAAATTAGCTGATAACTCCCCCCTCTGTTCTTGAAATTGTGGACATCTGGTACCCTTAACAATGGATAACACACTCAAGAAATACTTGTTAAACATTTTTTTTTAATTATTACAATTGAGCCAGAGGATGTGAAAGTTACATAAAGTTTGAAGAATAATCTCAAGTTTGGGAAACATTAAAAATTAATTTGTTATAGAAAGAGCAAGGGAGTTCACGTCACATCGTCTTTAGACAGCAATCTATCCTAATTCGCCGTCTTTCGCTTCTTCAGTTCGCAAACAAGGAATTATTTAGACTGTACCTCTTTCCCATAATTAAATAACCGAGTTATAAATTATGAATTCAAAAAGCACTCCGAGCCACTTATAGCGAAACCTGGGGCGGAGGTTTGATCTTGAAAGGTGTTCAGAAGGTAGGGCGAAGTGATGAAAAGGAAGCATCCCTTTAATACGTCATACGCATGGGAGAAAGATGAAAGATTTATGCGGAGATGGCGGATTTTTAGTAAAGAAACTTCCAAGTCATATTCACGTCGAATGATCAATCGAAAATGTCTTTTGAGGCGCGCATAACTCGAAGGCTTACGTCTGCTCCCCACTGTAATCAGTCAACGATTAACGCCTCCCCGTCAATTATTCGCAGGCTATTCTCTCTACCCACTAATTTCGATAAAATTGGATAACTTTGCTAGAACAATTGAATTCGATGACGTAAGGATTTAACTGCGTACCTATTACACGCTCAATCTCCATAATGCGCTTAAGTCTTAAAGACAACAGTTTTCTTAAATACCATCTTCTGTCAGTTATGTCCAGAAAGCAAAGGTTTTTCGGAATAAAGCCCGTTATAAAAATTAACCGGCCCGTTAAGTAAAGGGCTAAAATTTAACCGGCCCGTTAAGTAAAGGGCAAAAACTTAACCTCCCGTTATAAAATTTAACCGGCCGTCAAGTAAAGGGCAAAAACTTAACCGCCCGTTAAAAAATTTAACCGGCGGTAAGTAAAGGGAAAAAATTTAACCGGCCCGTTAAGTAAAGGGCAATTAACCGCCCAAAAATTAACCGGCCCGTTAACTTAAGGGCAAAAATTTACCGGGCCGTTAAGTAAAAGGCAAAAACTTTAACCGGCGTTAAGTAAAGGGCAAAAATTTAACCGGCCCGTTAAGTAAAGGGCAAAAATTTAACCGTCCCGTTAAAAAAAGGACCAAAATTTGACCGGATAAGTCAGAGGCCAAAATTTAACCGCCCGTTAAAATTTAAACCGGTCCGTTAAGTAAAAGGCCAAAATTTAACCTGACCGTTAAGTTTAATATGCATTTTTGTATATGCACCACTCTCAGAAAATTAAGCAGTACCCCAGAAAATAAAAGATCCGTAGAAAAAAAACTGCTTTATTTTTAAACTTTTCCTGATTTTCTGGGCTCAGTACTTATATAATCAAATTCAAAACTTTATTTTAAAATAATAGCTTTGCTCAACCGCAGTATGAAACTCCTGGAGCATGCGTAGAAGAATCTGCTAATCAAATTTGGCGGACAAACGATTTTTACGAAGTCTAAATCCTTGTGCGCAAGCTCCAATAGTCACAAACCAGTTTCAAACTGCGATTGGAACAAAGCTAATAGGTACTGATTGAAAAATCGATTCTACGGTATAATTAAAAAGATATATCGATGTGGGTAAAACTAAGGTTCGATGTGCGGTCAAGGAAGCTTTCTCGTTTAAGGAATAATTAACGTGGCTGAAGAATGACTCTCATTTAGTTTGTTAATTTAAGGAAGCCCCCTCTCCACCCTTTCCCTCACCCTCAATACTAAATAATTAACTTATTGTGCGTTAAAGGCGAGGGTTGCTTCAGCAATAAACCTTCTCCAGTCTCAATTTGGTAGCGTAATTGAAAATAATTGCCTAGAAATAAACCTAAAATAATTAACGGTCAACAAGTACAAAAATTTCAATAAAATTTTAAGCAATTAAAATCGAATTGGATCTATCGAAATGTAAAGACGGAGAGGAAGTTGCTAAGTATGCCACTGGGGAATGGAAGTAACATTAGAGGTAGTAAAGTAAAGGCCCCGGTTGTTATAACTATCTAGATCCTGATTTCCTTTAAAACTCCTTTTTAAGAGCAAGATAACTTAAATGGGTGAGACTCCCCAGTTAAAAATGGAGAGGAAAAGCAAACAGAAATGTACCACTATTTGTCTGGAGCTTTCCACGAAAGCCTTTATTTATTTTATAAATTAAATATCCACATTTAGCGATATATTCCGATTTCTATAGAAAGTGTGAATATTACGGAATTAATAACAGAAGGTTTAGAAGCAAATATACATTTTTAATAAAATATTACGAGATTGCGGTCGGGAATAATTGAAAATGAAAATGGCATGTGTAATGAAATAGTAGGAGGCGAAAGAGAACCGCACCGATTGCCTCCGGCAGTACGAAAACGTTGAACCAATTTATTCCAACCGATACGCTTTCATTATGGATTGAAACAACAAAAAGGAACATCAAAATGTTTAAAATATTGAAATAGAAAGACGAAAGTTTAGACAATTGTTTGGTAAAAAGAGTTTTTGAGGATGTTGGGTCTGAATGACCCCATGATTCTTAAGATCTTGATCAAGGTGCCCTAATTGAGATAATTATACCCTACGCCGCCCGGAAATATTTTATGGTAGCCTTGTTTAGCTGAATAAGGGGAAAACGAAGAAGGAGAAGACAACGACAGACGACTTACAGACTAAAAAACCGAGTTTTCAGAGTCTTATATCTTGGCTCTCTGTGAACAGATAGACTTGAAATGTTTAGCATGTATTATATTCAGAGACGGCCTATACGAAATTTTAAGTCGATCGGTCGACAGGGAGCCTACATTGCGAAAAACGCAAATCGTGACTCCAGTGAGCAAACTTGGTACCGTTCATATTTTCGCCAAAAATGTGGTGAGAATTTGGCTGAATTACAAGATAGGTTGACCCAAATCGATTGATTCCTGTATTACAAAGTAGACCGCTATTGTAGAAGCGAGACCCCATCGGGTAGGTCGTTTTTGTTGAAGCGGCAGGACGTTAGATGACCTCCGGGACCCATGGGGTATCCAACCAGGTGGACGATGAGGATTATACAGATTGAGAATTTCCTCATTTCATGAGAATATTCGAGTAGGGGCGGGCGAAGGGCCGCAAAATTCTACCCTATCTTTATAGCCAACCTCTCCAACCCTCCACTCACCCTTATAATTATAACTATTGCGGTCGTCTAATTTTCCAATCGTAATGAACTTCTGTCCATGAGATTAACGGGCATTGATTGCTCATATGCAAAATTTCCACGTATAATCGATCACTCGAGGAGCTACCATGAATTAGGTCACAATATATTATTAGCTATTATGGTGTACGTATCAGCTAATAGCGAGAGCGTTTCAGTCCTGTCAATGATTAACGCTATACCGAGAGGTTCCTCGTTATCTATCGATTTATGATATAATATTCAAGCTTTGATTATCTCGATTTTTAAAAAAGGAATGAGATTAAAAAGTTAATTTAATCACGTATTGTTTGTTTTTTGAGAAAATTGAATTTCTGGGTGATGAAGTGGTTAGAATTAACTCCTGCGGTCTCATCTGGAAGATTAAAAAAAAGGATGAAAAAGAAAGAAAATCATATTTCCTTTTGTTTCACAACGGTCATCCCTCAAGGACAATTTGCCTCCGGAATTAAAGGTAGAAGGCGGGCAAAGAGGGGAGGGATCACGACTAATTGTAAATTGTCTGACCGATTAGCTGTGGCTTGAAAGAAACGAGAAAGGACAAAGGAAAAGAAGGGATCTAATAGCCCGGCAATCTCTTGCCTTCATTTTCTTATCTCCTGAAGGCAATCAGTGAACTTGAAACAAATTACTCAAACTTTTTTTTTGTCCCCTGTTTTTGTTTTTCGTTTTTTTGTTCGAAATCGTCCATCAGTAAAGATTCATCGGAAACTCCCTAAAAGCAAATTTCCCTAAATAACCGTTATCTCCCATAATTTGACCGACTTTCATAATTAAGAGCAAAAATGGCAACTAGATAAAAAATAATATCCCGCGCCAAAAGCATCGGAACTATCATTCCGGATAATTAAGTTTTATGCACGTTCTGTGTTTAAGTGACCTCCTTTCTTTTTAAACGCATTCCGAAGTATCTTGAAAATAACAGTTCCAGAAGAAAAATTTAAAAAACGGCTGTGGGCGTAGATTACACATCCAATATTAAAAATTTCCACGCGTCATTACTAATTTTCTTAAAAAACCACCTTTTGTGAACTTCAAAAAAATAAGTGACTACCTACTGCTTGGAATGAAATAGTGAAAGAAAAAAAAGTGATGCAGAATGCGAAGATGCTTAAATTTATGATAGTTGAAATCTCCGGACAAAAATAAGATGGAATTTTTTAAAAAATGAGTCTCTTAGGTCGATTTTAACGGGTTTTAGCGCAAAAAAACGCAAAAAAAGGCACTTTTTAAGGTTGTCAAAAATGGTCATACGAATAGTCAAATCAACTTGAAATTTTGCGTAGATTACGAATCTGAAATGAAAAGTAGGGGTTCTTATTAAAAATAACGAAGTAAGCTTCTGTCGGGGTACCTGTATATCCAAACGCATTTTAAACTGCTCCGTAAAATTATTTGATTAAAATTTAGGGGGTTTACAGTAAACTTTTTTTTATAAAACCACTTTTTAACGATCTCCCAGACGTGTGCCATTGGGGTATATTTGGGTAGATTTCTTTCAGAAAATCTACTTAACTATTTTTTATTCTAGTTTATGGCCAAGAAAAATATCTTTTAACCCATTTGTCAAGCGCCTCAGTTTTTCTGCTCAGAAGCACGGCTACATATAAAAGGCTTGTGAAAATTCCCTTCAAAATCTTTAATTAATAGAATCCATTTTATAAAATCAGTCAGATACTCTAATCAATGTCGAGCCCTAAATTGAGTTACCGGAACCCGCAGTACTAGGTAAACCTGGGAATTACGATTCCAGCGTTTCAAAATTGGCTCCCCGCGACCGGAATTTCCAATCCGTAAAAAGGTTTTCGGCGTACGAAAGGCTTAATAACTGAGTCAAAGCTTCATCCCTTTCCACATAACTTGTTTGCTGGTTTTTAGGCTTATTAAAATCTTCTTTTAAATGTAGAAATTTTTTTACAGGGATTTTTTCTTTTGTTTCGAGAAACACATTTTTAAATAAAAAAAACAATTTTTAGGACTTTATTTACTAAGCGTGAACCCACGTGTGACGTATAAACTTCACGTAATGCGAACGTGATGTTTGCCGAGGGTTAAAAAGAATGCGCACTCATTGTATCGAAAAACAGAGTCGGCACGGTTGTCTCTCGAAAAAAAGGATTTCGACAAAAGACAACTTTATCGGATGTTTTGACACTTAAAAGCAATAAAATCCTCTTGAATTTATCGTCGAAGATAAGATTTTTATAGAGATGTAACAAAAAGGACGTATCATGTTTCTGTTTAAAAAAAAGTTCGATGGTAATGACTCAATTCGACGTAGTACGTACAAAAAACAGGAACCCTTTCAGCCCTTAGGCATTCCTGAACATAGTAATTGTCGAAAGGTAGAACCGTGAAGGGTCTCACAGGTGCATTAAGATGTAATGGCGGGAAAAAGAAAAAAATACGTGTGTGGTAGATCAATTACATCAACCCTAAATTTTTAAGTTTTTTTTAACTTACCTATTCTATTAAAAAACTCTCCAATTCCAATAAAGAAGTTTTCCATCATTAAAAAGTTTTCCCGTAAGTCCGTTTAACGTTTTCAACGGAATTTCAAACGGCAACAAGAATAATTTTACAAAGCCAGGACGCGTTTTCACAGTTCCATAAACTACAATATAGTTATTACTTAAAAGTTTCATATTCTCTGGTTGAAGTTGGCAATAAATTTTGAAATGAGATATTTTACATCAAAATTTTATTCCACTCAAAATTAATGCAGTTTTTTATTTTGTTGTTTTTTTAGAGGCCTCTAAATATACAGAAATGATCCCGAGGCAGATAATCCTCAATCATATCAACGATTTTGAAAGTATATCATCGGACGAAAAAAGCGGTTTCTTGACCGAAAAAAACTAAAAACAATTACGATCCCGTTCGCCCATTTATAAAACCTGGGAACTATCACTACCATAAGAATTGGGCATCAAAAACATATTCAGTAAACGTGGGTAAAGATTAGAAAAAAAGGAGTAAAAAGAGATAATTGCTTCAAGACAAGAGTCTATTAAGTTTTACTGCGTGAGTACCAAAAACAGTTAGCGCTGACAAGTTCCGGTTTATGGAGGAGTTACAGCTGCTTTTTACTTAGTAAAAAGTGGACGATTTTGAAACGAATTGCTCGGATATTTCTTATCCGATCGCATGAATCTTTTTCTATCATATTCTACAAAGTGTTACCTACAATTCAATCCAAAAACATTCCAAAACAATAATTCTGAAAAAAAAAAAAAACTACAAATGTTTGAAAAAAAAAAAATTTTTTTCACTTTTTTTCAACTTTGAAAATTTTTAATAAAAAAAAATAAACAATGTAGTTTCAATTTGCTTGGATAGAATTTCAGATTTAGACGATTCTGCCGATAAAAGGTTTTATACAAAAATTGAGAAAAACTACCCAAAAAGATTTTTAAACGCTCA
>JACGAQ010002427.1:0-41351 GCA_014119065.1 Orius insidiosus
GTACAGAAGAAAAACTCCAACTTTAATTTTTACTTTTAAATTATTAATTTATTTAAATAATTAAATTAAATAATTAAAAAAACAAAGGTTCTAGTTGGTTTTAAATTACTAATTAGGAAGGTAGGTACATTAAAATCATTGTGTAAATATTTGTTGTGGGGTACGCAGAAAAAGCTTTTAGGAGAGGGAAAGGTTTATTTATAGCGAGTCTGACCGTGGATGAACTTTAGCTCTGAACATCTGTTTTATTCATGACAATTGATTCTAATTTTGGGGCCGATTCCCGGGACCGCTAAAATGTCAAATGCAATTTTTAAATTTAAAATAATCTTCACTTTGGTAAAACGCGGTCGTAAAAGGATAAAAGGAGAATAACGTCGAGGGAAAAGTAGTCATTATATAAACGATGGCAATCTCTTCTTTTTTTGTGCAGAATCAGGAAGAAAAGGATTGTTTACAAAAAAAAAGAAGAAGATGAGCCGACGAGGGACAATAGAGGGTTTTGACGGTGACAGTAAAACGGAATTACCTCGAAGTTTTTGCTCTTTACCTACTTGTAAAAAGAGCATGTAGCCTGCACATCAAGCCATTATGTCAAGCGTATTTACACTCAAGAACCCCATCAGAGAAAACCAAACTTTGATCCCAAAAATTCATTCAAATTTATGGTTTGACGAAAAAAAAGTAGGATTTTTAAAAAAGGGACCAAAAAAAAGGAGGGAAAAAAATTAGGGCAAAAAGTAATTAACTTACAGAAATAATCCGGTACAAGGATAAAGGTGAAAAGCGAGACATATTTTTAATTTCAACCAGCGGTTAAAAGGGAAGGATCTGGGGGATTTTTCTCTTCTTATCTTCCGAAAACCCATCTTTTTTTTTTCCACAGCCCTTCGTCAGGAAATTAAGGCGAAGCTCACGCGGTTTTTATAAGCTTCGTGCAGCTTGTTTTTCGTCCTCCCTCTTTCTCGTTTCTCGTTATACAATAAAAAGGACGGGTGCTAATTTTAATTATATAGACGGACCCTCAGGCATGAGAATTTATTGAAAAGTGTTCGGGTTCTAAATTAATTTCTTAATCCCCCTTCTTTTTCCTCGCCCTTCAACCCTTTTACTTCTAAGAAATAGCGATTAGCGAAACCGTAGGAAAGGGACAAAGAAAAGAAATTGGGTTTTGCTTATTTAAGATTAATGCGCACTTTTTCCCTCCCGATTCCTTCAGAAAATGCGGTATTTAGTATCGTCCGGAATAATGAAACCCTTTTTTCCCCACAAAAAAAATTTCCCATTTTCTAAAATATTTTTTTCTAATTACCATTTTAAAAAAATTAAGGCCCCTGGGGTGTCCCCAAGGGTCTCATCGGCTTAGCCCATGTTATTTTACAATCTTCTAAAATAAACGGACCTTTGGTCTAGTTATTTCATACTAAAATAATATTGCTGTTTAGATTTTAATTGGCATCTCATATTTTCAAATTTTGGGCATCATTTCCTTCTTTTCCTGAGCAATGAAAAATGCAAACTTTTCCTAAAGACGTTCATTGATCAACCCTCATTGGATATTCTTTTTCAAATTGAGGTTAAATGTTTTATATCTTTGAGCAGAACATAAAAGATTCTAAGAAAACACATATTTTCTACCCAATTTTAAATTATTCTATTATTCATGAAGATAAAAAAATGTTTTTACCCTTTCGAAAATAAAGTTATAAACGAAAAAAAAACTCTTGAGCTTTCATTTTATCTCTTGATTTTTTAAAGCGTGTTATTGCACTCCCTTTTTTCGTTAAGTGTTTGAGAAGAAGTAAAGTTTATCGGTGCTGCTTCTTTAGTGTAACTAGCTTTAGGATGTTTCCGACCGAAATGGCCAGAAAGGGCGTAACGAGGTCTATATGCCTTTTACTTTTATGTACTTTTTCCTCCATCAAAATGGCAGCTTGGAAAGATTTTTTGTTATAAGCATTTATTTTTTTTGTTTTCTAGCTTTGTAATTTGCAGTTAATAATCCGTTTTTCTGTATTCTGTAGCTTCATTTCTTCTCCTCAGCCGTCGAATTAACTCCTGCAAACCCTAAATTAGCTTTGTTCCTACCTCAGTTTGAAACTGATGCATACGCAGAAGGATCTGCACCTCAAATTCACGTCAGATGACTTCAGATTTGACAGACAAAACAATATGACAACTATGACGTCTAAATCCTTTGCGTATGCTCCAGGAGTTTCGAACTTTGAAACAAAGCTATTATGTCCTCATCTTATTGTATTGAACCTGGAGCCTTGATTTTAAAGTACGCAATAAAAAAATTCAGTAAAAAGATCAATCTCAATCTATCGTGGAAAAATAAAACGTCAGAATTGCGATCTCCCATTTTGTATATACCTACTTAAAGGTATACCGAAATGCGTTTTGGCGAGGAAGGCGAGGGGGTGAAAGCGGGAGGCACTCATCTGAATTCGCCCTCCTACAAGTAGTCATCAAATCTCCATCTACATAACCCGAGAGTGATTGATGTTTTATTCCCGTTTCTGAATACAATTGACATGTTTTTACAAACAAATTCATTCGTTTTTTTTTTGTACTTAAAAAAAATATGTTCAACTGTCTGAAAATATTACATAATTATACAGTCGCCTCTTTGAACGCCACCTGAGGTCTTATTCAATTCGAGTGGAGAAAAAAAAAAAACGTTTCTACTTTTTTTTCAGTATTTTTTTTTGGAAAGAGAAAACATTTTAATTCTTGGAAGCTTCGCAGAAAAACCGCAATCGGACCCCTTCAGTTCCGACAGTTATATACCAAAGTTGCCAATTAAACCGAATTCAACGTTTCTTTCAAAGGATATTTTTTTACACAGCAAACAGATATATTTTTTTAAAATTTTCTCTATTTTTGATTAATGCAAAAAATATAATAAAATTACAAAAGTTTTTATCTTTGCTAGAAAGTTTCCGTTTCAATGGTAGCCTTTTTGAATATTCTCGGTCCCACAATGTTCAAGATTAGCTTCAAGTTTAAGACAGTCTCCTATTAAGTTAAAAGCTTCTGATTCTTCTGTGTTAATACATTTAATAATTTTAATAAAAAAGTTGTAAAAGTTAAAACTTAGATTGGGTTGATGAACACCCGGCTAAACTAGTCTATATATTAGATTTCAAAGAGTTGACTTAATTGAGAAAAGTTAAAAATAGAGGAGTCAAAAGTTAAGACCCCTTTTAAAATACTGAATTGAGCCCTTTACGGAGAGGTAAGCAATTAGTCACGGTGGACAGGATTTTGCAAACTTAATGGGAGAAAATAGTTTGAAATTTGTCTCATTTCACATCTGTTTCCACGCAACTGCTCGTCCCTTAATTTCCCACCCCTTTATGAGCGAACGAGGAAAGCAGAGATAGCACCGGGTTTCAAATTAGTTTCAGTCCCGGATTGTTCAAAGGAGGAATGTGTCATTGAAAAGGGAAGACAAAAGCGCCTAAAACAGCCAAAGCATCGTCGGCCGTCCAATCGAAATTCTCCCCATTTTTTTAAGGAATCCTCTTTTATTTTATGAATGCTAAACCTTCATAACATCCATGTCATCATGGCTAACTTATCAAAACTTCATTTTTTTCACAGGGAAGACGGTTTATATTCATGTCCACCATCCATATTCATATTCGACGATTAATATGGAGTGTGACAAGTTTGAGTAACCCCCCTCAAAAGAGGCAATTTGAATACCAACTTGGTAAATTTATGTTCGAAAAAGTGATAAAACTTGTAAAATCTGTAATCTTAAGGCCGACGTTAATATAAGGGTTCGAGTTCTAGATTTATCCACTCGAAAGTGGTCTCCGGGCGTAAGTAGGGCCAGAGTTTATTCCCTGATCTGTATTCAACTATCCACCGCCCTCGTACGTGCCTCTCCTCTGAATGACAAATAGTTAAGATATCCCAATTCCGAAATAAACCACATACAATGCTCGGACACTATCATCCACGGATTTATTGACCACCTCCACAAGGTTAGTTGATCCTCCCAAAACCTCAATTCCTTCCATTCAATTCATTCCAAAAAAATCTAACTCTCAACTAAGCCCCAAAAAAACCTCTAAATCTTAATTAAATATTAAAAAGAGGAAATGAAGGATTATAACGTCAATAAAATGTAAAGGTGTGGTGAAGAGAGGTAAAACAGCTATAAAGACGTAGTTTTTTTAGTCGTTTTTAACATAAAACTAACTGAACTTAATAATTTATTTAAGCGTCTACTCTCTTATTGTCAGAGACAATTGCTTAACAATTAAGTAGGTCTCACGCCCTACATTTTACTGAAAACACAAAGATATCTCATATGACGTCAGACTAATATTTTATAGAGTAGCATCAGAGCGTTCTTTACCGAATTAAATTTTTTATTATTTAACCGTGAAAAATGAGCTCGGGAAAGTCCTTTCCGGTTTACTCCGCTGAGATTTATCACAGAAAAATGGAAATAAATATTTAATTCAATAACGTTGACTTTATACAATCATTTTGATTAATTAAAATACGTGTAAAGTTATGTTTAAATATTTACACGGATTTAAATTTTTTTTAACTAAAAATGTTTGTAAAACTCTAGAAGCGAAATAAATTTTGTAACAGAACTTCATGGGTCAGTAATCAAAGTTTTCGACTCGCCAAGGTGACAGGGATTAAAGGAATGAATCTACGTTATGACGTTATATTGGTACTGATTGGCTATTTTAAAACAAATAAATTCGGAAAAGAACAATCTGGGAGATTGGAAACGGTTAGTTGGTCGCTTGGTACAAACTGATTGTAGCCCCTACCGCCTCAGGGTTTTTTCCCTTGGGTAGGTCGAACCCCACCTTTTTCTCTTCACCCACTATGTTTATCACCAGATTTATGCATTATATAGTGAATGAGAGACTATTTTTAAAGTATCTAGAGAAAAAAAATTTGAATTCAAAAAAATATTTCACCGTTGAATAATTAATTGTGTACTTTAACAACCAATCTTTGAAATTCTGTAACAAAAAGAGAAAATAATGAGACCAAGAGTTTATTTAAACCTTACTTTCAAAGTAAACAGACTTAAAACTTTTGTACAAAAAAAAGGCTTTTCTTTTAATTCAATCTTTTATTTATTTATTTTTTTTGTTTAGAATAAAAAAGTTGGAATTTTTATTCCTTTGACATATTTTTCATTCCCTGTCCCTGGTAATCAATATCCCCATCTTTGATTACAAAGTGGGAGGAGGGTTTCAAAATACACTCAGAAAGCAGATCGACAAAATGATGTATTTAGAAATACCTAAAATCTCTCATTGTGGTCTTTTGAAGATTTCTAATGCTTTTGCAATTTCTTCTTAACAATACAAGAATTAAATCCTTAACAATACTAAAATAATATTTATCTCTCGGTTTTGTGTAAATATAGCATTTAGAGGACGTAAAATTCCATTTTATATTATGGTAGATTTTATTTACGGAATAAACATAAATATATTGGCTAAAATGTTATTTTAAACCGTAGAACGCTTGGGATCCTGGGGGAAACCATCTCAAATACGAACGATTTAATTTTTAACAATATTATTAATTATTATTACAAAAATTAGCTTAATTAATATCCTATTGAGAAATTAATCGATCTGTAACCTATTGCTTATATCGGATTTCGGGATTTCAGATATTATAATAATCACTCAATTCACGCATGAAATCCCATCATGAACTATTGACTCAAATTTACCCTAAATTCGAACTTGGATTTCCTTATAGAAACGATAAATTTCGAATGACTTTCCTTTAAAAAAAGGATTTTTTAACATAATTTTTCCGGGGGCATCTTCGACCTCAAGTTCGGCCATTAGCCAGAGAAAGGAACTGCAATTATAACAAGTACAATTACTGTCAGGTCTGAGTTATGGGAAGGTAGACCGCCAAATAATGGAACCTGCAAACTTCGTACGGTTAGAGAAAATTCTCAATTTTTTTTTTCCGTTTGAGAAATCAAATATTCTTAATTTATCGGATTGGCTTTGTCCTCTTAAATTCGTTATAAGCCCAAAAGGTTAATTTAGAGACTAAATTTAAACCCCCTTCGTAGATGACCTCGTTAATCAACTATCCGTTCAGGGCATCCTAAAACCTTTAAAATAAATCTTGTTCGTTCTAAATCTCCTTAACGTTTATCCTTTAATGATTATCTATTAATCAATCATCAAAAACCGCCTCAAAGAAAGCTAGAAAGTGAATCGAAATTTTTTTAAGCCAAATTTCTTCATAAGTGAGAGAAAAAAGTATTAGTCTGGCTCCGACGGGAACTTCTTCAAAGTAGAGCGATTTCATCATTTTTCTATCTTATATCGAAAACATTATGTTGTATCAAGGTAGAAGAAATTAAAGTCTTCGCCCAGCCAGGCCAATAGGAACGGGGGAGAACATCCCAAATTTCTCCCTAATGAATTTTTTTTCGAATACCCCTTCCCCATCTCAATATGGGAGTATTTGGCGAAAAGATGAAGATCGGACGAGTAGTACAGTCGTAGTAATTTCAACAAAACTTGACAGACAGATCTCCGTCGTGTTTGCAAAATTCGAAAAATGCTATAAAATAAGATTCTGTGAAATTTCGGTAAAAATCGGATGAAAATTGCGGCCTTAAAGTGTTCCGGGAAAATGCGACGGACGGCCGGCACCACAAACAACCTCATGCTCGGTAAAGATCGCTTATCGATTTTCCTCGGGGTCTAGAAGACGCTTTTCGAGAGACTGTCAATGGAGGTGTCACAATAACTACTTCTTGAGGAAGTTTAACAAAATACTTGGAGATGTTCAGAAGTCGAAGTATTCTTTTAATTTTGTCAATTTAGAAGTATAAATCGATGTAGGCACTAAACTAAAATTCTAACACCGGACAAGTCATTTTTTGGTCACTTTGATTTAGCCATTGTTTCTGATGGTAAATTTTGTGGTGGATCGAATTCCGTTGGCAGTTTAACCCTATAACCAACAGAAAACGCGTAGTTCACGAATTAGCTAACAGGTAATGCATTGATTCAAATGATAAATTAATCCGTATTTTGGCTCTCCTGAAAACCTTGGAAAAATGACTTGTCCGGTGTTAGAATTAACACGACGAAATATATTGTGCTTTGTTAAGTATGAAATGTATAGAATTTCAAATAGATAGGAAAGGAGGAAACCCGTGCATTTTCTCTCCAATTAATCTAATTACAGACAGAAGACAATAAAATGTTGAACAACACGCTAAAAGAGAAACTCGTGATACATGATTAATTAAGGGTCAGAAAGTTAGAATTGATCGATTCTCTTCATTTTCGGTTTAATTAAATCATGACTAGCCCCCCTTACACAAATCAGGTTCTAAGATTGCTTAGAAGGTAAAGGAAAAGTCCTTGTTGCAGTCTTCGCGCTTCATATTCATCTCCGGGAATGACTTTAAGTTTACCAAGAGTACCGAAGAAGTTTTAGATTAAATCCCAAGAAGTTGGACCGGACTTTGTCCCCGACTTTCTTCTGCTTATAATAAAACTATCCGCGAACTCGATTCTGGTGACAATAAAGGAGGGAAAAAAATGTTTATTTTGAGGCCTCCGTGGGTTTTTAAAGTTTTTGTTGAAACGCGCAAGTTTTACGGTGACTTCTTCATTTTTTAGACTGATAATTTTGGAAGCTGGAGAAGGCGAGCTTATTCGAACTTTGGTCTTTTGCTGTCGCATATTATTCTTTTATAATGGATTTTATATTAATCCGATTTAAAGAAAGCCAAAAAAATTAGATCCCCTTATATAATGAACTTAAAATTATGAAAGGAATAATAATTGTAAAAAAAGGGGACTTCTTGAAAAAATAAGGATTAAGAAAGGTTTACTTAAGGGTATAAAGGTAGCTTTATGAGAACGTGACATTTTTAAAATGGTGACCATTAGAACGAATTTTTATCGTGATGTTGAACAAACAAAAATTTCATTTTCGCGAACATGAGAAGGTTTTTAGGGTAACCTCTGGCTCAGCAAACATAACTATCGGCTTTGTCACTCGAAGTGACTGCATGTGTTCGAATCGCCTCAGGGTCGCAGTAAATTCGCATTATTTATGAGCTCTAGGAGACATAATCTCAAGTATTTCCCAGAGAGGAAAAAAAAGGGTATAAAAAATGTACTCGTATATTTATGAGTGAATTAATGATGTAAAATTCGCGTCCTTATTTACACATGACAAGTTCATCATGTTCTAAGGTGCGGATAGCATGACATGAAGCTGTTAAACGAAGATCGGTATCGAAATGTCGGTAACAGGGGCCTCGCGTGGCCCCAATTACGAAAGGCCGACAGCTACATTACTTCCGATTTTCAAAGGTTTAATTGAGTCTCCCGACCCTTTTATCCCCAACGTACACAACAAAAGGGATTATTCAATTTCACTAATCAACTGTTATTCAACGCTTTATCTCAACTATCGCAACGTCCTAGTTTTCCATTTTAAAATAATTTAGACTTTTATTTTATCTCGCACATTTTATTCAATTTTATGTTTGTTTATTTAGGGGAATTCTCTTGATAAAATTTTAATGAATTGTACTAAATTTTAAAATTTCCGAGCCGCAGCACCTTTTTGGATAATTCATGGAATTTAAACAAAAAATTTATGATGCAGCTTTGAATACCTACCAATTTAAACTTTTTTTTTCGTTTTTCCGGAGGGTTTACTCGTTTGGACAGCGAAAAAACAGCCAATAACCTGCTTTGGACCTAAATAAACTTTAATTATTGTCATTGATTTTAAAAACGCCATTTTTATCGAATTTTTTTAAGGGCGGAAGGTGACCGTGCAGCTTTGGGCGGGACAGTCCCGCTCAGGAGGCTTTTGTCCCGTTATCCGTACGATCTCGTAGGGGACGGTTGAATGTTCCGCCTTGGGGGAAAAATCTTATACAGGGTGTCCGGAAACACATGGCAAGCGTCTGGGAGAGCGTTAAAAAGTGGTTTTACGAAAAAAAGTTAAATGTAAACCCCCTTAATTTAAATCAAAGAATTTGATGGTGTAGTTTAAAATCCGCCTGGATATACAGGGTGTCCCAGACACAACCTAACTTCGTTATTTCAAATGAGAACCCCCATTTTTTATTTCAGATTCGTAATCTACGCAAAATTTAAAGTAGATTTGAGTACTCATATGACAATTTTGGACAACTTTTAAAAAATGTCAAATTTAGCGTTTTTTTGCTCTAAAATCCGTTAAAATTGACCTAGGAGACTCGTTTTTTTTTAATTCCACTTATTTTTTCCCGAAGAATCCAACTGTCTCAAATTTGAGCATCTTCGCATTCTGCATCACGAGATTTCGTCGCTAATGGCCTTTTTTCAAGTTAGAACCCAAATTTTTAGTTCAGAAATGAAAATTAGCACTTGTTGAAAGGAATTTTTCTTTCGGACCACAAATTTTGAAAGAGCTACAGCGTCTTTTGTGTTTATGCATCAAAAATTAAAATTCCGTCAACAAATCGCTAATTTCCATTTTTGAAGTATGGAATTTGGAGTTAAACTTGAAAAAAGGCCATTAGCGACGAAATCTCGTGATGCAGAATGCGAAGATGCTCAAGTTTGAGACAGTTGGATTCTTCGGGAAAAAATAAGTGGAAATAAAAAAAAATCGAGTCTCCTAGGTCAATTTTAACGGATTTTAGAGCAAAAAACGCTAAAATTTGACATTTTTTAAAAGTTGTCCATAATCAACATATGAGTACTCAATCTACTTGAAATTTTGCGTAGATTACGAATCTGAAATAAAAATAGGGGTTCTCATTTGAAATAACGAGGTTAGGTTGTGTCTGGGACACCCTGTATATCCAGGCGGATTTTAAACTACACCATCAAATTCTTTGATTTAAATTAAGGGGGGTTTACATTTAACTTTTTTTCGTAAAACCACTTTTTAACGCTCTCCCAGACGCTTGTCATGTGTTTCCGGACACCTGTATAAACACCGTTCAACATAACGCATTTCACCTCAAAGCAGTTGAACATAAAAAATCTGCATTTCGACATAAAATTCCACATAAGATTCAAGACATTTTGTATTTTTCTTCTTTCTGTGATACGCTAGTTTACCAGTTCAGTTCCCATAAAACATTCAACATAAAGCATCTCACCATAAACTAGGAAAAGTAAAATAGCAGGCAGCCAATGGGATCAGCTTGCTTAATGACACAAGGGGGTGAATTTTTTACCTCTCGCGAGGATGAGCGAATCGCATTATGGTGAACTGTCAAGTTTTAAGGTTTTGACGTTTCGCCATAATCGCGTTCTAAACGGCGAAAGTAGCTTGCTCTTTGGCTGTCCCTAGTTTATGGTGAAATGTATTATGCCCAAACGACAGAAACAGTTTTATGGCGAAACGACATGTTCTTTAAAATGAAATTTTCCTTTTGTTCAACTGTGTTGAAATGATAAATTTTATGTCGAAACACAAGTGTTAAATCTCTTCTTTATGGTGAGATATTATGTTCAGTGAACGTTTTCGACTATTTTCTTTATGTTGAAATGGTGAACGGTAACTCGCGATTTCTACTATTTTATGGTTAAATGCATTATGGCGAACCGCATTATGTCGACACGTATACACTCGTTTCTCGCTCCTCTATTTAGTAGGCACACAAATTTTCAATAAATTGAATAATGAAAATTTGATACTAAATGACCGGTTATGAATTATAACTAAAACAAACTAATTACTTATTAACTTACTGTAAAGCTTTGTCTGAAAATACAGTTATACTGTTGCTTATAAATCGGACGGAGAGAAGTTGAGTGGAACCGAGCGAGTCCGGTTCAACAACTTCCAGACCGCTCCCAACCACATCTATATTCGATGTACTCGTCCCTGGAAAATCTGAAACAATACAACAATAATTTGCATCCACACTTTACAAAATTGAATAATGATGTAAAAGAAAAGTCCAAACAAAAAATATCAGGGAGGTTATCAAAAAAAACCAGGAACAGGAAATTAAATGATGAATTCGACCTGTCATCGTGTCTTGTACGAAAAAAAAAGTCCGGCGAAATAATTCATTATTTTTCCGTCTGTGTTTTCACAGTAAAAAATCGCGGACGGAGATGGCTCGTGTACAACGATTTTCTCTGTTGTTCGGGAGAAAAAAATCTTTTCTAAGAAGAAAGAGGTTTTTCAACCTCCCTGTTTTTAATCATAGGGGGCTCCCTTCGCTTTTCCCGGGGACTTCCAATTACCGGCTGCCTTCCAGGCGCAGATGATGGATGTAGCGCAGATTAACCTCAGTTATAAATGACCGGAGACAAATTTAAAAAAAAAATTCTAGTTAATAACGAACGAACGGTCGTATATCAAGTGTGATATTAATCAAATTTTTATCTTATGCTTTAATCGTATGAGGAAAAAAAAAGCTCAAAAATTGAGCCTACTTTTAATGTTTTTAGCAAAGAAACAATAAATAAAGATGATCATAAAAGGAAAAGGTGTAAACAATCATTTCCTTTTTCATATCCTGAATGTTCGGGCTCTTTGCATTTACGATTCCCAAAGGGCGCCCCAAAAATGGAAACGGCGCTGAAAAAAGGACAATAATTTCGCTTTTTTCTATAATCCCTGGTAATTAAAAGGAAAAGAAATATTAAAAGTGCGGGTGAACAATTGTTGTCAGGCTAATGGAGAGTCTCATATCCAGGTCTTGCTGTTTCGTAAATCTAGCATAATATCCATTAAGCTGGTTAAATAACGTAGAAACGGAGAGGGGAAAGTAATTAAGTCACATAACAACACTAAATCCGTGGACCTTCTCCTGGCGAGGTTATATTCCGCTATCACGGACTCCCCCTTTCGTCTTCTCTGATCTATAACTTTACTAACGTAATTTGTAAGTTTCATTAAATTTAACTAGCTCGGGATTATTAACGGTTGATTTCGTCCTGTAATTATATCGGTATAGCGATAACGATGACAATTTAGCGACTTTGAAGGAGGAAAATCTTTTATGTAATGTATTCAAAATTATACATTACTAAATTATAACAATCGGTAATTGATTCATAAGCAGGTGGATTTAGGATCAAAGTGACATCCTGAGCTTTGATGGTGATATATGGTTACATGTCATGGATGCGAAGTTATGTGATCAATCCCGCAGTTAAGATATTCGTTGTCTTAACTGAGAGGCTAATGGATAAGCCTGAGGGCTAATGGTTGTGGAACAACGATGTTAAGCAGAATCGGTCGGTAGTTCTTTAGGCAGCCTCTAATACTGAAGGAACGAATCTGGACGGGAGTCGAACCTACGACTTTGGGTTTCTAGCCCAGCACTCTACCAACTCGGCTACATTTACCACTTTAAAATATTTTTTCTCACCTCTGTGCAAGAAAAATCCTTTCAGAATCTTTTGTGCTAGAAAAACTTTCGGACATTTTCCTCGGTTTTTTTGGTTTGACAAACACCTAAGTTTTTGGTCCAAAAAATCCCCTTTGGCCCCAATTTTCTGGGCCTTTATGATTTTTCGAAGCAGAATTTCCATAGAACATACCACATTTACGCTAGTTTCTCTCGATCTTTTGACCCGATTTAAGAAGTTATCATCAGCCAAGACCTTTATTACCATACCACTGGCTTTTTATCTTCATAAATTCAATACATAGTAAGGTGGTTGAATATGATTTCCTTTGAAGTGGGGGAAAAAATTCAACCGCTAATTTTAACTTCTTCATTCAAAATGTTTTTTCATGCGTTAAGTCGATTCCTTCAGGATTTCGTTAAATCCAACCCATTCATTTTGGTTTTTTATCGGTTAGCAGTTACAATTAGACTGTGAAACTTTGATAATGTTCTTATCAATTCCCCTCGACCAGTTTTCTGGTCAGAATCGTGTGTTTTTGAGCGTAAAAAAAAGGGTTTCGTAAAGGGTTTTTTATTCGTCGTTTTTGAGTGATGAATATGAAAAAAGGTTACCTGGAAGCCTTGAAAAAGGGACGCCGGCACACGAGATGTCTGTGATGGTCGTTTTATTTTCGTAATGCGAGGTAGGTCCCATTTTACAAGAACACATCGGATTGAAACTACAAGGGATGCAATAGGCGGCCCCAACGAGGCAGAAAAACACAACAGAAATCATGTCCTGAAACAAAAAGAAAATAGTTGAAACTAAAAATAGATTGTTTTGTGCTCCATTGAGTTGAGTCAGCCAAGGATGAAAACGCTCCGCCCGAGATTGCCCATTGATGCAGGTGCAAGTATAATTGATGATGAGCACAAAAGGGGTTTCAGATCAAACTGACTGTGAATTTCTCCCGCTTCAATATTCAAAAGATACTATTCCGTCAGAATTTACAAAAGTTTTAACACTTTTGTAACGGTTTATTGATTTGTGGTTGTTGATTGGCCGCCCTGATTGACAAACCATGTGATGGTATCATTGATTTACCTTTGAACTATTTAGAGACTCCGAAGGTTCGAAAACATATTCATGTCTTCAGTTTCTGCTTGATAGAATTCGCAAAAGAGTTAATAAAAAGTAGTGGGAAGAGGGTGGGATTTGAGAAGCGTATAAAAGGGAGAAGTGGGGTCAAGAGGTCAGTAATGAAGAACGTGCCAAGTGTAGGGGCGTTTAGAGGGGGCGGTTGTTCAAGTGTCTCTGGAAGACAATAGGAGCCTTTTAAGTGTCAGACGGCCTCTTTTATAGTAAAACGCCCCACGTGACGAATCTAAATTTGTCAACGATACTTTTTACCCTTTTCCTTTCTATGGCACTCGAATAAAAATCACTTAAGTGCTAAAAAAATGTCTCTCTATAGCCGTTTCCCCCTTTTATATTGTAGAAATTCATTCAGAGGAAAATATGACAAAGCCAAAAATAAAGCCAGTGCGTGATATTTTAAAATTATCATCCAAGTTTATAATAATCGCTTTCTATTTCACAAACGCTTCTGTCCCACTAAAGGGGTTTAAACTGCATATGGAGTCTCAAAACTTTCGCTGTTACCTTCAATTTGGTCAGTTTTATGTTTGTTTGAAAACTTAGGGCAATAGTTAAGAGAATCGATTCTAGTTTATACAGTGGGGCGAGTTTAAAAAGGAAATTTTGAGGTCTCTGGACTTGGTTTGGTTTCTCTTTAAGGGTGTCTCCGGTCGCCTTTCAAAAGCCCGGGGTTGTTTTATATTTTACGATCAAACGTTAATTGACGAAGAGCTCCAAGGGTTTCCTTTTTTGGGTTACATAACTTATTTGGGCATGTAAATTAGAAGCTAGTTTTAAGGACGTGTTTGGGGATGAAAAAAAGGGTGGAGAAAAAAAAACGGGTCATAGATGTCCACAAGCCATAAATCCCGAGAGTGGGTTTCGTACTCCGGAGCATAAATTATTGTTTTTTACCTGCTTCGAAAAAGCGACATCAATTACGTAAGGGCATTGAATTATAACTAAGGGTTTGGTAATACAGTTTTTGCCCTCGGGATTTCCCGACACCTCTCCCCCTCTTCAAACATGTACATCAGACTGACCAAATGGCTTTATTTTAGGACTTTTCTGTCGAGAAATAACTTTTGTTTTGAAACATAGCTTGTTAATGAAATAAGTTCTGTTTACTTAAGAGTTCCTTCATTCCTTCGAATCGAGGGAGGCTTTTTCTTGAAAAGGTTTATTCGAGGGAAAATTCTCATCTCCATTGTGTTTTGTCAACACCTTCTTGAATTCAAAAAAATAATGAGGGAAAAATGTAAACGAACAACTTATTAATAAAAAATTTTTAAATATTGCTAAATTTTTTTTTTTTTTTTTTTGGCAAAACGGAAAAATCTGACATTATCTGAAAACACTGAGAAGGATAAAGCAAAATTTTACCCAGAAACAACAGAATGGGGTAAAAACGCTCATTTATGGTCAGTGAACACAAAAGTAAGCTATAAAACCTATAAATTGTGATATTAAAATACCTAAAACGCAAATTAGGTTACCAAAAATTTTGCTGATGCTGAACATGTAGATATCGCCGCTGGTTTTTGCGTTTAGTTATCACGGTTTTTGTCAGATTTTCGGGGGTTTTCCTGGGTTTTCCGTCCAATAGGTCTTCTAGTCGAAAAGCAGACTTTTTTTAACTTTTTTTGGTGTGTGTTTTCACCGGCATTTTCAAGTTTCCGATCCAGGATTTTATAAACAAATTTTAATAATGAACATTTTCTATTGTCTTGAGGACAATCGCGGTTGTTTTATGAATTTTTCAACTTTTCGTCGTTGGTGGGAAGAAGAAAAATTCTGCCGTAAACCAAAAGCGAAAGAGGGTCGGCTCGAAGAAAAAAGTTGAATACTAAAGAAAAGGTATGTAACAGCTCCTTCTTTAGTAGATAAAAACTCTCTTAAACGAGGCAGTAAACTCAACTTTTTACAATTTAAATTTACGGCATGTCTTTATTGAAAGGACTTCGCCATATGGTAGACATTAAAAGATTCTAAAAGACGGGAAATATTAGAGATGTCGACGTGTTCTCGGCTCAATAATAACATCGAGCATAATTACCCGAGGGAGTGACATATCCGATGGAACTGCCGACAGCCTTGATCAATTTAGAGAGACAGGAAACGCATAATAGTGAGCAATGATTATTTCCAAGTACGTGAATTCTCCGTTGTTTTTAATAATTAATAAGCGCCATTCAATCGAGCTAAAATAGAAATCAAAGCTTTTCTCCATCATAAGCGAAGAGGAATACAATATTATTGTTTTCGATTGAAATTCATCAAGGCGTACTCAAAGGGATAAAGCCGCGAGGCATTAATTGTTTAAGGGGGAAAGGCTGAGGAACGGAGGGGGTTTAGGGCAATTTCGGGAACAGTTTGATTAACCGAACACGGTTATCATTGTCTCTAGAGGTAGCCTCAACCGATATTGATCAATGCAGTATTTCATCAGAGAAACGTAGGCTTAAAAAAAATATGCTTCTCTTGTACAAGAAAAGCAATGAAATGCTTTTTTTTGCTATTTACTATAAGACTTGTTAAATTTATTATTAGAAGACAAACAACGAAATTCAATATAAAGAAGCGCTATGAAAAAGATAAAGGAGGGAAGCTGGGGAGCCAATATGTTTCGGAGATCACGCGGGAGAGGTGACATCTTTCAGGCGTTCCTCGTAAAATTGGGACGCCGCCTCTAAATTTTTTTCCGCTCCCGAGGCATTTGCATAGGAAACCTCTCAAAGGCGCGCTATTCGGGAATCGATTGTTCGAGAGGACTCTTGAATGATGTGTCGGATGGCGCCTTAGTAAATCTAATGGAAACAGAGGTAACCCCTTCGGAAATGAAGGCACGGAAAAGGAAAGAAAAGGCATGGGTAGCAGAGAAGAAAATAACTCGAGTGACAAATGTCACTTGGATATTGTACCCTTAACCTACCGATTTGTTTTGAGTTTGTCTCCCTTCCTAAGTTTCAATAGCCTATCTCACTTCGAAATAAAATATTTAAAAGAATCTTCTTTCTATCTCATCAATACGTGACGTTTCACCAAATTGAAAAATACACTTTTAGTAATGCTAGGCTATACACAACCTATCGATATTGTATAGGCTTGAACCCCATATAAATGTTCCGGGTCACATGTGTAATGGTCCGACCTGTCGCAGATTTATAGGAAACGCTCAAAACTCTCTCCGCCCATTTATCCAGTTAAGTAAAGGGCTTCTCACTCCGTATACTAACTATTCTTTTACAAACTTGCCTCGATGAAAAAAAAATTTTTGGAAAATAGAATATTCTGAGATGTTAAATGGAGTCTAATTTATTCGACGAAACGCCTCCAGGGAACTAGGTTTTCGAGGAAACTTATTCCCGAAGAAGTCCCCACCTGCAACCTCACATGTGCGCCATAACGAGACGAGGCCTCTGATACAAAATTTTATTCAGAAGTAGGTTGAACTTCCAAAAAAAAGATCATCCAAAAATCACTAGGCGACAGGGCGGTGAGAAAATTTCTTTCACCAAGATTTTTTGGGGCCAGCTACGAGTATATGTGTCGACATAACGCGGTTCGCCCTAATGATTTAACCATATAATAGCAGAAATCGCGAGTTACCGTTCACCATAAAAAATCTACAACTCAACATAAACATAAAGAAAATAGTCGAAAACGTCCACCATAATGCATTTGAACGTAATACATCTCACATAAAGAAGAATTCAACAATTGTCGTTTCGACTTAAAATTAGCCGTTTCAACACAACGCAGTTGAACATAAAGAAAACTTTCATTGATACTCTAATTTTTATTTCTTCCTCCTTCGCAAGGAGCTTGCTGGAAAAAAAAAAAAATTTCATTTTAAAGAACCTGTCGTTTCGCCATAAAACTTTTTCTGTCTTTTGGGCATAATACATCTCACCATAAACTAGGGACAGCCAAAGAGCAAGCCTTTTGTCATAAAACGAGCTGATCCCATTGGATGCCTGCTATTTTGCTTAGTTTATGGTGCGTCTTTGGTTGTCCCTAGTTTATGGTGAGATGTTACGCCCAAACGACAGAAACAGTTTTATGATGAAACAAAAAGTTAAAAAGGCTTTTATGGTGAGTTGGAGTTGCACTTTTTTTATGTCACTTGCATTTATTGAAAAATTCAAAAAATTTGACACATACTTTGATATTATGGTGAACTGCAGATTTTTATGTTCAACTGCTTTAGGGTGAAATGCGTTATGTTGAACGGTGTCCTCCCCAGTCAGCTGCAGAACGAGTTTTTGGTAAAGACCATAGGAAGGAGTTGGCCCTGATCTAATATCACAATGTCAGAGTATTGTTGTACGTGGTAAACAGATAACAACTTATTTTTGTTGAAGAATTTTATTCGGTGCTTACAAGGAACCGCTTTGAACCTTGGTTGGGAGAAGACTGAATCTGGATTTACATTAGGGAGCTTATATATCCGATGGTTGTGAGGGTGTGAGGGTTTTTTCTAGACTAAGGGTTGGAATATAAATAAGCAAGCATGGTCTATCCATTAATTAGGCGATATCTGTCAAAGAATCGTGAGAACGCAAGAGGGTGGCCAAACTTATACATACAAAAAAAATAGTCTAGACTTTAAAAAAACAAAGGGGTGCGTTTCAAGGGACGAATATACCTGAATAGTCAAAATTTATAGCCAGCTGCTTGTCAAAGGAAGTTGGAATTTCCAACACCTCGGGGCCATTAAAATTTTCCTTGAATTTGAAAAGAAGGAAAATTTCCCTTAAGATTTAAGAACGAGATTTAGGTTCGAAAGCGGTAGTTTACATTAGATACATGGTTGTCATAGCTTAAATTATGCTTTGTTTTAGACATTTTTTTAAAATTTAAATTACATATTCTAAAAAGGAAATATATCTAGTAAAATTAATTAAGAGCTATGAACATAGATTGAGTTAGTAAAGTATCTTAAGTTAGGATTAGTATAGGCTATGCTTTTTATAACAATAATAGAATTTAGGATTGAGACATAAAGTTGGTTCTCATTGGTGTCGCGACCTTTTGATTTAAGAAGAGTTAGGATTTGGATTTTTATTTTTTTTATTTATTTTTAGTTTTTGTCGCGACCCTAATTGTTTGATTTAGAATTAGAATGAGAACTTGAATAAGAATATAAGTGAATAACATAAGTGATCTTATCCTAGGTTTACAAAAAAGAAAATGTTAATTTATTTACATAATGTGGCGTTTATCTTGTGGTGTTAATCTTCACGTATGTATAGTGATCTCCTCTGTAGCGTCGGGGAGAGGTGACGATGATGGATATCTTGAAGAGCAACGATTTCTGACCTATGTCCAACGTGCGAGCCCGAGGATTGGTTGAATATTTGCACGCACGGGATGCACTTGCAGCAAGCTGACGTGGTGCGCCACAAAGTGAGTAGGAAGCTGAATATTCCGAGCTTTGAACATACGTAGTAGGTCCCGATGATGGTGGTGATAACCCCGATGGTGATCAAGGCGGGGTTAACCCAACTCGAGTGCTTGATGATAAATGGTTCGTTTAGCTGTTTATCAAGCTTCTCGTGCATCTTCGAGAGTTCGTGCTTCTGTTTGTTCAGCTCGTTTAGGTCGAGGTTGAGCAAGTTCAACCTCTTCAGCTGGGGAGCAGTCGTTTTTGTGAGGTTGCTGTACAGATCGCAGCAACAGTCGTCCTCCAAGATGTCCGTTAGTGGAATCTTGTAGGTTGAGTTCGACGTCCCAACTGTGGTCTTCCCGTCAAGCGTTATTTTTGTGGTGAATGCTTGACAGTCGTTCTCCAAGGTCACGATTCCCATGCCAGAAATAACCTCGTCACTGATGGTGTTGTTGCACTGAATGTGAAGAGGAGTTCTCTCAGAGACGATGTAGAGCCATCTCAGTCCGGTTAGCTGGTGCCAGATCTCCATATCAGCGTAGAGGTGTCGAACTTCGCAGGTTTCAGGAATCCGTTGAAAGTGTTCGAAGAAAGCGGAGATTTCACAATTTTTGTAGCCAATCCGTCTTGCCATGTTTATGCCCTTGCATAACCAGTGCCGGGTCACGTACTCCCTGCACTTCTGCAAGCTATCGAGATTCGCATAATACATCCTGGAAGAGGAAAGTAGTAGGTAGGGATGCTTAGGATTGATGTATGAGTATAGAAATTGAGACTCTTTGTGGGGAGTTGGTAAGGGAAGCATTCTGAATATATCGTAGGATTACATGGGACTTAACAGATATTATCATGGGGTTAATTTTGATGGTAAGGTTTTAGGAGATTGAAATGATAGGTTTTTAGCTTGTTCGTGGCCATTTCGAGTGTAGCCGTTTCGTTGGTGTGTATTTGTACGACTTTAAAGGGGCCAAGAAAATCCTGTTTTAATTTTTTATAGCTACGCTTGGCAGCCATGTTATAAAGTAGGACCTGGTCACCGACCTTGAAGTCTACTCTACGATTGTGTGTTTTGTCGTACTGAATTTTCGACTTTTCCTTTGCCTTCATTTGATTTTCCCTCGCGGCCTCCCTAGCATTAATTAGCTTGGAAGCTATGTCCCGCGCGAAATCGGAATAGGAGGGTTGCAGTTTGGGATTTTGTACGCGATAGGGGATTCGCGGTGGTTGTCCAAAGACTAGCTCGTAAGGAGGGTAGCCAGTGGGTTTGCTGATATGCGAATTGTAAGTGAATGTCGCGAAACTAAGAAATTCGTCCCAGTTCATCCCGTCTTTTTCCACATAGCATTTAAGAAAATCTTTGATTACTAAGTGGGACCTTTCAAGGCTTCCGTTTGTTTGAGGATGATATGGGCTGGCAAAGTTGTGGTCGATTGCCAGCATTTTATTTACTTCTTAAACAATTTTGATTTAAATTCTGTGCCTTGGTCGGACAGAATTGTTTCGGGAAATCCGAACTGCAGGCAGAATTTTAGGAAGTGAATGGCCACCAGGTCTGCGGTGTGTTCTGGGAGTGCGTAGGCTTGGAGAAATTTTGTTAGGTCGTCCTGCAGGGTCAGGATAAACCTATTTCCCGACTGGGAATCTGGTAATGGACCGACTATGTCCAACGCGATTCTTTCGCAAAATCTTTTGGAGGTAGTGGTGATTATCATGGGGCTTTTATTCGGTTTAAAGTTCGTTTTGGTCTTCTGGCATACGGGGCACTTCCGAATGTACTCCCGAATCGTGTGTTGCATGTTTTTCCAGAAGTAGGAGCGTTTTATATCTTCGTATGTGCGATCCATCCCTTGATGTCCCCCTAAAGGATGATCGTGGTGTTGTTTTAGGATTTTGTTTATTTCATCTTCCGACTCCACTAGTATAATGTTTTCCTTGAGAGTATTGATTTGGAAGTCGTGGAAGATGTATTGTATCATGTGTTTGTAGGTATTTTTTGTGTCGTCTTCCTCGGAAGGTTCTAAGTTAGAAAAGGTGAGTTTCCGGGAAGAGCGTGTTCTGCAGGAATCACTTAATTTTGTTCTTAGTTCCCGCAGGGTTTTGAATAAGATCTCATGATCCATAGTGTCAAGATAGTCGTCCTTTGTGAAAATTATGTAAAAGGATTTGTTGTTTTGTTCGATTTGGACGATATCTCCTTTTTGTGATTTGTGAGATTTAGTGGTGGATCAAGAGTTTTTAGGAATTCGAAGGAAGAGTTAGATTGGCTAAGATCCGAAGAACAATTGAGGATTAGGTTTTTGTTGATGAGTTCTATCGGATGGGTGCTTTGGGGAAGGTCAGGTATGTTAGGGTTCGCTGACCTCCATGTTTTGAAATTGTCATATGTGAGGTCTTCGTTTGTCCCTATGGCCATTATTGGCCGACTTAGAAAATCAGCGTTTGTATTTTCCCTTCCAGGTTTGTAGACAATCTCGTAATCGAATTCCAAGAGTTTTAATCTCCAGCGGACGAGTCGACTCGCTGGGTCCTTACAATTCATCAACCAAGTGAGGGGCTTATGATCTGTTTGGATCTGGAATTTCCTTCCGAAAAGGTACGGGCGAAAATGTTTCACCGAGTCTACAATGGCCAGAAGTTCTTTTTCCGTGGTGGAATAGTTTACTTCAGCTTTGGACAGTGCTCTCGAGTAAAACGCGATCGGAAGATCGCACCCGATTTCTCCTTGCGAAAGTACAGATCCGATTGCGAAGTCAGATGAATCGGTTGAAAGGACGAAAGGATTATTGAAATTTGGATACTGCAATAAAGGTTCGCTTATTAAGGCATTTTTTAATGTTTGAAAACTTTCCTCGCACTTATCATCCCACGCGTACTCTTTGTCCTTTTTAAGAAGGTTTGTCAAAGGTTTTGCGATTTTGGAGAAAGAGGGGATAAATTTTCGATAGTAGCCTACGAGTCCTAGAAAGCTTTTTATATCCTTTTCTGATTTTGGTTGGACTGTATCTTTGATTGCCGCTATTTTCCCTGGGTCTGGTTTCACTCCTTTATCTGTTATGATATGCCCAAGGTACTTAGTTTCTCTTTTAAGAAACTCGCACTTATCGGGTTGGAGTTTGAGGCTGTGTTTTCGGAGTCTTTCGAAAACGTCGTTGAGGTTTTCGTTGTGCTCCTCGAGAGTTTTTCCAAATACAATAATGTCATCGATATAGACAAAACTTTTGGAACCTCTCAGCACCATGTTCATTAACCTCTGGAAACAGCTTGGTGCAGTTTTGAGTCCAAATGGTAACCTTTTGAACTCGTAGTGCCCATGGGGAGTTGTGAAGGCGGTTTTATGGTAATCCGCGGGGTTTAGCGGAATTTGCCAAAATCCTGAGGCTAGGTCTAATGTCGAAAAGTATTTCGACTCGCCCAACTGATCTAGATGTGCTCGATCGATGGGATAGGAAAATATCGTTGGGTGTGATTTCGTTTAGACGGCGATAGTCTATGACAAGCCGCCATTTGGGTTTACCCAAAGCGTCAGTAGAGCTTTTAGGGACCACCCAGATTGGGCTTGCATATGGGGAAATAGAGTCCTGAATGACTCCATCTTCGAGCATTTGGTCGATTTGGCGTTTGACCTCGTCCTCGTGGATTTTGGGAAAGCGATAGATTTTTGTGGTTATTGGGACTTCCGTTGTTGTGGGGATAGAGTGTGTAAGAGAATTCGTATGAGTTAGTTTATCCCCTGGAAGATGAAAAATATCGCTGTATGCCTTGCAACGGCTTAGAAGAGTAGATTTTTCGAAGGGGTTAAGCCCATCTACTCGGATGTTTTTAATTAAGAGCTCGTTGCGGTTATGATTTAGGAGGTGGTGGACCTCGGAGTTAGGATTTGTAGGAGACGGTGTAGGAGGGAGCTTTGTCTTCTCTTTGGTGTTGCTATTTATACTGCGCCCTACTGGCTCATCGGGTAAGTTGGGAAATTTGATTTTGTGGTCCCCGATGCCAAGAAAGTTTTCTTGGTAATTTATGATGGCTTTTTCCCGTGATAGGAAATCATGGCCTATAATACCGTCAGTCAAGAACGCAATTTGAGTTGAGTCTACGACATGAAATTTAATGTGTGTTTTAAAATCGTTGTGTGAAACATTAATTATGATGGACCCTAGCGTGTTGATCTGTTGACTTGTGATTCCGGAAATATTCGTTTTTTCTGCCACATTAATGTTGGTTCGAAAGAAAGAGTGATTAATTAGGTCCCTTTTTATGAGGCTTATGGACGCGCCTGAGTCGACCAGGAAGGTCAACGGCCGAAAAGGGTGTGCATCTGTGTGAAGGGAGAGGGTTTGTCTAGGTCCAGGTAGGATTTTTTGTTGTTGAGGAAAGTGAGAGTTAAAGCCCTTGTTGTGAGGGGAAAATTCCGGCGGGCATGACCTGGAGTTCCCTACGCGTTTAAATTAATTCGGTTATTTTGATTGTTATATTGCCGTTTACGGCATTCTTCAATCGTGTGACCTAATTTCTTGCAATAATTGCAAGATTTTGTGTAAGGTTGTTGTGAATGATTGTTGCGCTGTTGTTGTTGTTGTGGGTTTGATTGTGTTGGATTTTGAGCCCTATTCTTCTTTCCGCATTCTTCTGTATTGTGGTTTTTCATCCTACAGAAGGTGCAAAATTTGGGGGCCTTATTTGTGGATTGCCTGGCCGGATATCCTCTTAGATGTGAGAGGATTCTCTCTTCTTGCTGGGCGATCGGTAACGCGTCCGACAGCGTCGTAACGTTCCGAGCCCGAAGAATTAGAGAGATTTCTGGCCGACAATGAAGTGTAAATCGGCGTAGCGCGGAATTTTGGATGGCCAACTTTAAACCGGCCAACTCTGTCGGATTAGTGCTTTTGCAAGTTTCCGCCGAAATACACGCGGACTTAAGGATCTCCACTCGCTTATAGTAATCCGTAATGGATTCGCTTTGATGTTGCCTAGCCGTTTCTAGGTCCTCGTACAGCTGAGTGGAGTCCTTGGCCTGTGAATAGTACAATTTGAGCTGAGTTTTTAAATCCTCCCATGATTTTATGGCGGTGAGATTCAACTCGCTGCAAACTGTTTGCCCTAGCTGAGACGTAATGTAGAGGGTCAAGACTTCGACTTGATCCTTATTTGCCAGCTGCATCGCAGAATTGCCATTTCTAATAAAATCGGTGAGTTCCCTGCGATCGCCGTTAAACGGCCTGATAAACTTAAACAGCAATTCCAACGACACTTCAGGGGCATCTGGCATGTTTGTGTGTAGATGTTGTAAAGAATGTAACGAAGATTTAGAATTTAATGATTTAGGAAAGGCTTTAGGGTTAGAATTTCGTTATTTTTGATTTAGATTTTTGTTTTAGTATAAGGAATTCAATGATTTAAGATTTAGGATTTAAGTAAGAATTCCTTGATTTAGATTTTTGATTTAGTGTAAGGAATTCAATGAGTTAAGATTTAGGATTTAGAGTTACGTTAGAATTCCTTGATTTAGATTTTTGATTTAGTATAAGGAATTCAATGATTTAAGATTTAGGATTTAAGTAAGAATTCCTTGATTTAGATTTTTGATTTAGTGTAAGGAATTCAATGATTAAGATTTAGGATTTAGGGTTACGTTAGAATTCCTTGATTTAGATTTTTGATTTAGTATAAGGAATTCAATGATTTAGGATTTAGGATTTAAGTAAGAATTCCTTGATTTCGATTTCGAATTTGAATAGGAATTTTGGTGATTTAGGAATTTTCATAAGAGTCCCAAGCTATACGATTAAGGTTTGGGTTTTCAGGATTTAGAAAATATAGATTTAGGAGTTAAGATTTGAGTTCCAAGCTATAGAACTTTTATTTTGATAAAGTAGGATTTTTCGGATTGGGATTTAGAGTTGTATGAATTTATGCAAATCTCTAAAACGTGCGAAAAATGCTAAGTGAGTCACTCACCGAACCTCTGGTTATCGCTAGGATGTCACGGAGTCGCTTGTGTCGCTTTTCCGATGTTCTTTCAACGGTTCTTCGGACGATTGAGCGTAGTCGCAAGAAGATTCTAAGTATCAACTTCGTCAATGTCCCTGTTCTCGGGCGCCAAAAATATTGTCTCTGTTGTACGTGGTAAACAGATAACAACTTATTTTTGTTGAAGAATTTTATTCGGTGCTTACAAGGAACCGCTTTGAACCTTGGTTGGGAGAAGACTGAATCTGGATTTACATTAGGGAGCTTATATATCCGATGGTTGTGAGGGTGTGAGGGTTTTTTCTAGACTAAGGGTTGGAATATAAATAAGCAAGCATGGTCTATCCATTAATTAGGCGATATCTGTCAAAGAATCGTGAGAACGCAAGAGGGTGGCCAAACTTATACATACAAAAAAATAGTCTAGACTTTAAAAAAACAAAGGGGTGCGTTTCAAGGGACGAATATACCTGAATAGTCAAAATTTATAGCCAGCTGCTTGTCAAAGGAAGTTGGAATTTCCAACAGTATACAAAAAAACCTAGTTCCAAATAACATTTTCTTTACTTAATCCTCAGCAAAAAAATTTTCCTTTAGAGTCGCAGTTGTCAATTTCCCTCCTTTAGAGTCGCAGTTGTCAATTTCCCTTGATCCTTTTTGGCAGGAACAAGAAAACGAGAATCCCAGAGAACGAGTTTGTTTTGACAACTTCCATAATATTTTTATATTTTTTCTCCTGATAGCAGCCAAACTCAAGATGACATCCTGTGCCATATTCAAAAAAATTCGTTATTGAAAAATACTTAGTTTGTAATAAATCTTAAAGTGATGCTATTGATCAAGAATCTTTGACCAATGCTTTTACCCTTCCAATGATCTTTTCTTGAAAGTTTCCTTTTCTCAGGCAATCTTTTTTAGGACACTTTCAATCGGATAATGGTTACACGATGGCTTTAGAAATTCTCTTGTAAAGAGACATTAAATTACGTTACTTTTCAGGGAAAATGGAGAAATAATATTTAAAACAAAGTTTGGGCATCGTGGTGGCCGCGCGTGTTAAGGCGTTAATCCCAAACATTGCGATACGGCGTTCATCTATGGGGTCCAGGGTTCAAAGCGGGCGGCCCCCAAATTGAACCTAAGGAACCTAAATGGATTTTTTCTGATGGAAAACACCACTGACGCAAGGGGGCACAATAGATCACACAATAGATTTAAGTGCCTACTACCCTGGAAAAAAAAAAAAAAAAAAAAAAAAAAAAAAAAAAAAAGTTTAGCACTTCTCAGTAGGTACATATTGATTTTCTAATTTCTGCCAACGATCACTCTAATTTGATTGATGTTTATAAAGGAAAGAATGGGAGTTTTAGTTCATTCATAGAACAAAAAAACCTTTTCATTCGGATATTTAATGTCAACCTCCTCTTATGTTTTCATGCTACTTTGATACATACTTTATACTTGAAAACCCACTTGAATTTATATCCGACGTATTTTTAGAACTATAGAAAATGTCAAAGTGAAAACTCTCTCATTTAAACCCATGTGAATATTTCTTCCCTCTTTTAGTGTTTTTTTCCTCCTTCCCCGACGGGCGTCTCCTTTAAAACTCTATCATGCATTCAAAGCCATTTTAAGTATTCACAAACGTTTATACGATAATTCAAAGGAAACGTTTTTCTTTTAAACCACGCGGTTGAAACGGTGCCAAACGACTGCACCATTCGAGGTGGAACGGGGGTGGAAAGGGAAAGGGAGAGTCGTAGGTCTCTCACATTCTACAAATTCAGCTCGCTTTTCTTAAACGCCCTCCTCTTGTATTCCTAATTTAGTGAATACCCGACAATTTCAACAACTTTTAAATCCTCAATTTCCTTCAAGGGGGTTTCCCAAGGTATTTTTGTTACCTGGATAAAAAATTTTAGTAGGTTTTATCGTTTTCAAAATTGAACAATTGAGTTCGCGGTGTTGGAAAAAAAAAATGCAAATCAAATCCATTTTTCAGAGTGCGCAATTTTTGAGGAGCCGAATTTTCAAGATTGTCAAAAATATAAGTAGTCAAAAAATATATTTCTCGGGTTAAAAGATTCTTTTTGCCCAAAATATTAATGAAATAAAGCCGTTTTACTCCTTAAAATCGAATAAAAACGCCCGGACATCGAATAAAAAGGGGGTTTATTTCCCAAAAAATTGAGTAAAAGCCCTGAAAATCAAGAAAAAAAGGAGGTTATACTCCTATTTTAGGAAAAACCTCGGAAAAGTTACCGGAAAATAACGACTCCTATACTTTAACAGATTTCTTGAACCCTTAACTACTCGTCCTGGACCACTAGCCCACGAAGGCCATTTACTCGTTTACTCCTCTTGTGTTACCATAATCTCGTTATAAATGGTTATAAGTTGGAAGCCAACTAGGGATGTCAGCGGGAACCGGATCAGAAAACGGGTGCCAACAAAACCTTCGGCCAAAATTAAAACCCAGCAAACAGTAAACTAAAAAGGTTGATAAAAACTTACTCTCAAAACTACACGAAGCGTCACCAGCGGTCGATTCGCAGAGGTCTGGCCGAAAAGTCTTAAAGGCTTATATAATGGGAATCAAGAGAACGTATTGAATGTTAGTTTAGCTATAAATGTAGGCCATTAAAGCTCCTGTGAAGTTTGAGTTAGGTGAATCTTTCCTTTGAGTTACATAACACCCAGGTGTGAAGATAGACTTGTGATCGGGTGGAAATGATAGAGTTGATGCGGGGTGATAGAGCTTTCTATGTTCAAAAGAGGGTAGTAGGTGAGGGAAGTCAATAAGCAGAGCGAACTAACTTGGACTATAGAATCACGGGGAATGAACGGACGGAGGGCACAATTTCAGACAAATGACACCAAAATCTAGGAAAAAACAAAACCTTTTAAGTCTGGAAATTTTCCGAGAAGATTTCCATCACTTCGCCAAAACTTTATACACTCAGAAAATTAGGTCAGGAGCAAAATTGCTTTGAACTTTATTTGAGATTTATCAAGTCGGGGGGTTTGAGACTGTTATTGCGGGAGGAAGGACGACAAAAACTTGTGCATAAATAAACAGAGCTGAGAACACCCTCGTGAAACTCGTGGAACTGAATGATTTACGTTAGATCACGAACGCAGGAGGAAGGGAGGAAAATTCCATCGAAGTCACACACTTGGGCTCCCGCGGGGAGATCAAGTTGGGGTGGCGAAGGAGGAAAGGTTGGAGGGATCCTTTATCAAACAGCGCAGGGCGATACGAGTTTTGTCAAGGCTACAGGTAGTTAGCCGTTGCTTAACTTTCAACCTTTCCATAAATTACAACCAACCTCCTTCACTGATTTAGTTATCTGTTTGCCTAACCGTTGATACATACGCGCTACTCGTTTGCCGCTCTTAGATCAAACATTTATAAAAGAGGGCGAGATTGCCTCCGCCTTTTCCCCCACGACATAAACGAGTTTCTTAGACTTAAATATTCATCTTAATTTTCCTTAATATTAACCACAATAATTTAAATTTCTCAAAAGGTTATTGCAATTTTCTCCGTGTTCAGTTTTTGACACAGAGACTTCGCAGAGGTCGATGTCTGTCTGAATTTTTTCATTTTCTGGGGCAGTGCACCCGTCTTTCTGAGATTAGGTCCAGATTCTTTTCTGTGGGTTTTCTGACTGGACTCTTGCTCCCTCTTAATGGCTAAAATTGGAAGGCACTTGTTGGCTTCTACGATGAGGCCGTGAAATTCCTAGCTAAATTTGTAAATGGCTCAAGCATTCGCTTGTAATTATCTTGTATTGTTTCATTCTTTTATATCCTGTGAAGCTCGAAGTAAAAAACCTCATACTCAAACGAATTTTGTTTTAGTGAGCTTCGGTTCAACATCAAATACTCTTTTTTCTTCAGTTAACCCTTTTTCTTTTTCCTCTTTTTTGGCCCTTCTGATACCCTGATTTTAAGGCTTTTCAGTATTGTGCAGGTCATGAGGCACCCGTTTTATTGGGTTTTCGATCGTTTTCCTCGTTCTTTTAGCCCAGCAACACGATTTTTAAGCGATTTTCTGTTTTTTCAATCTCTGGTAATTTTAGGGAGGACAGTACCCCTCGAAAAATGTTGTTAGAGGCCCAGCGAAAAAATGCTGGTTCTCACGCCTCTCTTGCTTATTTTAAATTTGTTTTTTGTGCTTTAGATTTTTTTTTTCAACCTGAAATGGATGGAGTATCATTTGAAAATCCTCTGAGATAACGGTCTTGGTAAGTACTTGGGTGACATTACGTGATGTCATTAGAGAGGGAAAATGTCAGAGTGAGAGAGAGGAGAGAATATGTCAGAAAGAAGCATTTCGGTAACTTAATGCCATTGTCGTCCCTAACCCGCCTTATGTTTTTCCCTCGCCGACACCGTCGGAATCGCATTATGGTTTATTCATAAAACGATAACGCCTCCCAATCATAATACAGACACCCCCTGGAAAAACGAAAATGTGCTTATGTCCGGCGCTAATAGAAAATGCTACTAACTACAAAAGGTGTTTGTAAAGAGAAGTTTAGATTGATGACTTTAAAGATAGATGGGTTTTTTTTCTTCAGACAAGTGTTTCCATCTTGTTTCATCATTCAGATGCCCTTTTAGAATAACCATCGGTGATCGAGATATCTCCTGCCTGAGTTCCGACAGTACTTAATTTTGTTTGCCATTTTAAACCCTTTTTATTGGATATTTCTTCATAATATTTTGACAACTTTTAAGACAAGGGGGTACAATAACTTTATGGTGGCTGTGAAATCGTGATTAAAATGCTAGAACGGAATAAGTTGAAGTTGCCAATTAAAATAAAAGTTCTTCGATGGAAGTGGATATAATTCTAGTCCGATCGTCACGACTAGAAAAGGAGACGAATAACAAGTTCAAGAATGGGGAAATTGTGTAACGAAGTCACGCCCCGAGGGTGAGATAATGAGGCTAGGATTGTGCGTTAATGGACGAAAGGAGATTGAAGGGGGAAGTAAAAGGGCTAAAGATTTGATTGTTTGAAGGCGCGAGAGATGCCGCTACTGAGAGAAAATAACTTGAGATTATCTTAAAGAGAAATCACTTTATTCTCCTCGACGAATTTTTATCAAGATTTTTTAACGACATGATTTATTAAAACTTTTACCCTTCACACATTTAAATTTTTTATCCACAAAAAAAATCTACCAAAAAGTTATAAGTTGTAAACAAAATCGGCCATAAATATTCAAGTGTCAGGTGAATGAATTTTCCTTTACCGTCTTTTTTTTCCTCCCTTTTTCAAATATTTCCGGGCGTACAATATCCACCGGATCAAAGCAGGAGTGGCTACCAGCCATTTGGCAAACAAACTTTTTCTTGGAACGGATGCTCTCCAGATAGAGGGCCCTAACACTTTGAACCTTCAATACTCGATATTGGTCGGTGAAAACGGTAAATAGTGCGGTTCATACAATAAAAAAAGTTCTTTGCACATTTCAAGTAAATAAATAAAATCATCAATTTCTTTCTTCCGGTTTATAACTGAAAAATGTACATAAAACAACCATCAAAATTAAAGTAGCGCAAATCGATTTTTTAAAATTCTAAAATTATATATCACATATTCTATATATTATACAATTGCACAACTGTTAAAATTATTGTAATAGTAAAAAATGGTTTATTATTATATATATACTAGGGGTATTCACGATCTTATGTTAATGTTAGTTGTTAAAATCGAATTTCGAAACATCGTGACGACCCTTGCTAAATCGGTCGAATCGAATAAAATACTGTAGCGCGCCATACGGCATTATTAGTAAGTAAGATCATAATAAATAACCTGAGACATATGTACACGAGAAACCATAACGTTGTTTACATTTTGTGTTATGTTATTTTTATGTTTTATATTTTTATGTTCGTTTGCCGGTACAGAAGAACCAAAAGAAGTAAAAAGAAGTAAAATTGCCTGTTTCTGAACACACAAAAACACTCGACAACAAAAACGTAAACAAGAAGCTTTAACCTTCCCGTCCAGGTTACCCAAGTTTCTCGATTTCGCTAACATAGTTAACAGACCTCAGGGTCCCGTAGATCGACATGTTAAATCGAACGTTTTGGAGTGAAATTTTCTCGATTTAACAGACTTAACAGACTTAACAGACTTAACATAAGATCATGAATACCCCTACTATTGCAATATTCTACCTCTACGTTTGAGAGGATGAAATTAAAGTAACACGATTTATTTCTAGGGGTTTAGTTTGTTTTAATTTCAGAATTAATAGAATTTTTAAACATCTATCTATATAATGAAAAATCTATGAAGCTTGGGTTTAAAATAGTATGATTTTCATCCGAAAAGATCAATAAAGTCCTAAAAATAGTTTTTATGGCCAATTAGCCTTTTAAAAAATCCCCTCTGAAGGTTTTATTGACCAAAAAAAGCCAAAAATTTACTATCACCCACAGTGAAAAATCTTGAGCACCGAAAATGATCATCATGTAATCGATTATTTGTGTTTTGGCCACTTTGAGTGTAGTGTCGACATACTGCGATTCGCCATAATGCGCTTAACCAAAAAACTGCAAATCGCGAGTTAGCGTTCACCATAAAGAATCTGCAACTCAACGTAAAGAAAATAGTCGAAAGCGTTCACCATAATGCATTTCAACATAATACATCTCACCATAAAGAAGAGATTTAACACTGACATAAAATTCTGTAGTTTCAACATATCGGCAAAACGACGAAAACCTTCAAACTTGACAGTTCACCGTAATGCAATTCGTACATCCTCGCGAGAGGAAAAAAATTAACTCCCTTGCGTCATGAAAAAGTGCAAGTCACCATAAAAGCTCTCTTTAAACTTGTTGTTTCGCCATAAAACTGTTTCTGTCGTTTGGGTATACGATACATCTCACCATAAACTAGGGACAGCGAAAGAGCAAGCATTCCCCGTTTAAAACGCGATTATGGGGAAGCGACAAAAACCTTGTTGATCCCATTGGCTGCCTGCTTTCTTTTCCTAGTTTATGGTTAGATGCTTTATGTTGAATTGCATTATGGTGAACTGTCAAGTTTTAAGGTTTTTGTGTTTTAAGGTTTTGTGTGTTGAATGGTATTCTCCTGCCACTTTTAGACTTTTTTCACTGTCTTGTGGCCTACAACGCCATAATAAATATCGGATTTTTGGACGAGAAACAACATTAAAAGGAGTTATTTACGGTCTTCGAACCTGATTTTTGAATGTTTTCCTCGTTTAACATACGGGCGATTTTTCATTTTTAATTATTAAAAACCAGAAAGTTAACCCTTCGATTCTGAAGTATAATAATGAAAAATTTAGCACTTAAGAAGATGAATAGACGACGTTGACGACAGAAAGTATAAAAGGCTTTTTTCTCCCCTTAAAATAAAATTGTAAGACTTTTCTTAATTTATAAATTACAAAAAAAATGGAGGGTAAGAATATTGACAAGTAGAAGGCTGACTAGAGGATGATGGATGGACTAACTCTTTCATCCACCTTTCATAAGATAAGAATCAGTCGAAAGAAATCGTTACGGAGAAATTCAATAGAAAAGTTTCCTCGTATTTTTCAATTAGGTTTGTCAAAAAAGAAATTAAGGTTTTTTTAAATTTATATTGTGGTGGAAAAAAAATTGAGTTATAAGTACGATATGAAAGGAGTACGTGGGATTTCGGATTATCAGAAGGCCGGTCTTGATAGGGTCCTGGTTTGAGGTGCATCTGTATGTCTAGCACGCGCTTTGGTCACGTAGTCTCCTTATAACACAAACAGGGGCTCTCGTAGCGAAATCCACTCTCGGACCCCTTTGTTTCATCAAACATCGTCCGATTATTGTTATAATTAAATATACTCCGCCAATCGTATGAGCGCCTTTCGATCAGGTAATGTTCATTAAAGAAACCGCTCTAGAAGATGAATGGACCAAGTTTACAGACTCATCTCCCTCTTGGCTTCTGGCTCAATCCTCTCAGATTAATTAGGAAGACTTGGTAGAACAACAAACTAGACAGTCGATAATTAGTTTCCAAAGATCTTCCAAAGCAGCATTTCATGGGATAATATGATATTTCATCATCTAGCTTAATCAAGAAATTAAACAACCATAAATTGTTTTTGAGATAAAAAAAAAGCTTCATTTAACTTAGTTGGTTTTTTCAATTATTAATTTGTGAAATGAGGTTGTCGAGTTTCTTGTGATTCGCCGAGTTGTCGGTTTTGCGTGGCGTTTGTGTAAGTCAAGTTCCAACTGTGCTTAGAACAACCATAAGTCCTTTCCGCCAAGTTTCACCGCCTCTAAATTAACTTATTGACTTAGCTATCCTACGCGACGTTACCCTAGTTGGATAGTGGTCTCTAAGTAGACGACCGACTCATATCTCGAAATGTGCTTTTCTTCAGTAAGCCGGTTTAAACTGTTAACTACATTTTATGTTTCAAGTGAAGGAGGAAGAAAAAAAAACTTTTTCAATTTTAATATGAAAGAGAACCCCGACGTCGAAGAAAATCGGGCGGGTATTGAGTCAATATAGAAGAGCGAGTAGAATATAGAAAACCAATAGCAATCAAAAGTAATAACATCCAAGCAAAGCTCCTCCTTTCTTTTATTGCCTTGTTTTCTGTCTAACGTAGGACCAGGAAAAGACGCGTTCGCCGAAAACGCTTCGTTAAACATGAGATCGATAAACGCCAGCAAATCTACAATTAAAAGGTATTACCATAGGCGGATGTAAATAAATGTCATTTATACCAACGAAATCCAAACTCAAATTAACCCTCAATTCTCTGATATTTACATGTAGGATTCATAGTTAATATTGGAGAGTTTTGAACATATTCCAATATTTAAAATCTACCTAATAGCTTCTGAATTCAAAAAGAGCCAAAGGAACATTTTTGGTGGTTCACAGTCAATTTTTATTTCTTGCAAATAACTGAAGGTATTTTAAACTCTTTCGCCATTGATTTATTTCATTTTTCATGGACAATCTGTTGTAAAGGTCAATCGGTTTTGAAATTTTTTATTGCTTTTTAAAATGGTTGTCATTCCCCATTGTTTTACAGGGGAACTGTACAAAATAATATAAAACTGTCCATTCCAGATTTTTTTTCTCTTTGAGATTTAATGCAATAAATGTCGTTTTCCCCTCGAAAAAAATACACGTAACAGGCTTTTCGAATTGACTGAATTGAAAAGACAAAATGTAGAATATAAAAAAAAATTTTAAACGCCATTTTAACTTTTAGTGATTGTGTAATTATGTGTTAATAAAAGAATCACATTTGGCCTAGTGAAATGATAAAACGTTGGATTGAAAAGTTACCCCTCAGAGCCGCTATAAATTCCATTTAACAGGAGCGCACAATATCCAATTAAATAGATTTAACCTTAACATCAAAGCTGGGCATTATCAATGTATGAGCGAATCACTGGTGACATTTGCATGGGCATTGATCGATACTCCCCAAATAGATTTAATAAAAAATAGTTTGTTAAATTTATAGGGAAATAAATAAAGAATGCAAAATAAGGAAGTACTACAAGTGGGTGTGGTTGTTTCAACCTTATAATTCAAACGAATTTATCGCGCTCCCCCACAGAAGAACCTCTTGGATTCTCCCTAGTTTTAATGAACTTCTTACTTTTATTGCCTTACTTTTTGTTTAATAATAGAATTTTTTAAAAATGGAATTCGTTAAAAAAAATTAATTAAAGATGTTCTTTTGTTTTTCTTTCGTTTCACTTCTGGACAACTGGCGACCTGAGAAAATTCTCTTTTAGTGGTTAACAAGGCGAGTAATTAGGAAGGAAAGTTTAGTCCTGCTGCTTCTAATGAAGCCCACTTGTTGAACACAGTACACTATTGCCAAAATTATTATTTTGATCCATACCAGTTATTTCTGTTATCTACCCTATAAAGTTTATCTCATTTTCTAGATCTTTTGACAAACTCCGTGGCTCAGTGGTCAACGTGTCTCGACCCGGGTATATGGGAAGGATAATCATCATTAAATTGTATTATGTACTTAGAGTAATATCGAAGAAGGATTAAAATATCTAAGCTCCTAATATTTTATGCTATAATGCAAATTATGTTGGTCTAATCTGTTTATGGCCTATGGAAAATGAAAAAAGTTTTTTTTAACATACTTTTAAAAAACCGAGCGAGTTCACCTGAAAAGAGGAAAAAGAAAGGCCCCTTGTAAATAGAGGGTAAAAACTCTGGAGGTCCCAAGGGCTGCGCCGAATGGGAAACAATTAGAGACACTCGCCATTAAGCAAATCCGGCTTTTCTCTTAGGGAAGACACCTCCACTATTACAAAAGGAGAGGAGGCCCAAGGACCACAGTTAAAACTTCATAACAGACATTACTGAATGAAAAGGTCAACCCTTTCAAAACTGCTTTTAATAATACAAAATCGAATAAAATTTATTGTCAGAGCATAAAGTTTAAGTTTACTTAGGAAAGTAGCTCTATGGCGTTTTTAAGAGGCAGTTTTCCCATCTCTTTGCTTAACCTTTTACATTTTGAATAATAGTAGAAAAAATAGGCTTGAAAAAATGAAAAGGGAAATAGTGTGTTGATGGCGGTCGAGTTGTATAACGAGGGAAAATACAAATATTTTCTTTCGGTCGCCATTACCCGGGCAGCAGCCCGTTGTGTCAATTTGACAAACATTCTCCGGCAGCAGAATCCCTTTTATATGCCAAAGTCAACTGAACGTCGAATTTTTTTTTTTCTCCCTCGAATCAAATATGTCTATAACTCGGAGGTTCGATAAGTCAGATTGATGGTTGAAACCGAATAGGTTAATACATTAGCGAAAACACACGTGAGTGGTGTTTCGTTCAAATGGACGGTTTCTCGTCCCATTAGACACGAACGTATTGCTTTTCGTCCTTCCCCTCCCGTTTCGAAGCATCACCCTCGCTCGACCAGAAACTATTTACGGTCTTCCCCAAATGGAATCGTATTCGCCAGACAACCTCGCCGGTTTATGCCATCCGGATAAAACATATTTTAGCTAAAAAGTTTAAAAGGTTCAAATAATTCCTGCCAAGGACCTCTCGAGCTCACTACCCATGATGAAAACGATACGACGGCTCTTAACCCTTCCGCACATTTTAACTCTCAAAAAAACTTTTCCTTAAGGTTTCTAAATACCCGACAAATGAGGGAAAAACAATAACTTGTTTAAAAGAAAGAAGAAAAGGGTTTTAAAAGTCAACTTTTGATCATAGCTTTCTCCATAGATAGTTTCAACTATTGAAGTCGATGTTAAAATAATGATGAAACATTTTCCATGAGAAAAAGGGGTTGAGGAGTTAAATAATACATCCATTTGAAATACCACAAACGTTTCCTCTTAAATTTTAACAAGTCACGTATAACTTCCGCTTAAATACGAACGTATAATTTTCTTTGAGTGTTATTCAACGAATCATACAACGTCCATAATTAGAATAATCTTTTCTCTTTTCCCGCCGAATCCTGGTTTGCATATTAAACTGAAAGAGGAAAGTAGTTTTATGTGTTGTATGGTTTATGTCTTTATAATAATCCGATGGCGAAAGAGAATGTCAATGGGTAACGCTACTTTGAATAACTCGAAAACTGAATTAAACCCCCCGCAGTTGTACCCACATCCGTACGTCACTCACAATTTCTGAATGACAAGTTATTTCCGTCCGAAAAGAGAACGAAAAGGTCAGGTCAATAAGTTACGAGTACTCATTTGCAATAATAAATCATTAGTTCAGCATTTTCAGAGGTGTGGGTGGATTTTGAAATTCAACAAAATTTAGACACTGCGGAAAAGGTCACGAAATTTAAAAAATTTAGACTCTGCGTAAAAGGTCACGAAATTTAACAAAATTTATAATTCAAAACATGGCGTGTATCATTTATAAAGCAACAAAAGGACCACAACCCTGATAAAATCAAAACAGAAAAGCAAAAAAATTCATACAATTAATTTTTGGACACTAAATTTTTCATACCAAAATTTTACCCAAAAGTGGGGGGGGGGGGGGACTACCAAAATCCTGTAAAATAAGTGTTTTATTAAGAAAAAATTCTCCTGAAAATCCGGGAAAATTAGGTTTTTTTTTAAAAAAATACCGCAAAATCCGAAAGAAATGGTAACAACCATTTTTTTTCCATCCGATAAGAGTCCCTAAAAATCTCTTAAAAATTGGCCTTTCAGAAAAAATAATATCCCATTAAAAAGGTGTTTTTTCTGGCGAAAAAAAAAGTCTAGAAAGTCATATGAAGCAGGGTTTCTTTGTCAAATATCCTGCAAAAATCCCCCCCCCCCCCCCCCGATTGACGCCCTTGATTTCAAACCTTAAGAGAAAATAAGGCAACATTGTATAAGGCAATATTGCAAATAAGGCTTGTAAATTTGCTGCCAACCAAAAGAAAGTTCAGGTCATTGGACTTAAGACTATTAAAGAATCATATAAAATTTAGTATTTGCTGAGGTGGACTGACACTGCAATACTATACTTGTACCTACCTAGCTATAGACAAAAAAAAATCACTTCCATAAACTTATAATTAAATTTTTTTTCGCTAAAAAATTGTCATGAAAAAACTAAGAATTTTTTAGTGGTAAAAAAATCCATTTACCTTGGTAGGGTGAAAAAAAAATTACGATATCCTACGTAGAGTTTATTTGAATTATTTTTCTATGAAGGCGACACTCACCGAACGCGTGTTTGAAATGAACTGGTTCACTCTTCGGATGCGAGAAACGCCATCCTCGAAGAGCCCACCCCTTCACTGGATTCAACCACCCTCCGAGGGGAGAGACTCCACTAGCGGTGCCCTCAAGAACCCCGAACCTGTTGGCTATTTTCTAATTTTACGCCTTCAAATTACCTCGATGGCTTCCAAAAAATTCTCCAAAGTAAAAGGACTGCCCGCAAAAAAAAATTGCGATATTAATTTTTTTCTGACTGTAGAAGAAGGGTTTTTGTAAGGCATGTACTTCAGAAGTTTTTTTTTTTACTTTAACGTCTTGAAGTAGAAAGTCAAGAGAGGCTGTAGAACTACTTCAGACGTCAAGTTTTTAAGTCTTCATAGAATCTTTTCCCCAGTGAACCAGTAGTAGAAAAAAAAATTTTTAACGTAACATTTTGATTTGTTTGACCTCTGTAACTCGGCCCTTTATGCCCACGCCACGTTAACTAAACCTGCACTTGATGACGTTTTAACGTCGATATAGTTAATGAGGCGTTAATGAATTCTCCCTCAGGCAATTATCTCCGTTTCTGCATCCGCACACACAGGCAGTTTAGTGCTGTGATTTACCATAAAATAATAGACCATGTGTTCACCTGTCTATTCAGTATTTAAAACATCCTGATCTTGGATTAAATAATTCATTCCTTGGAGTGGCTCCGATGGTCAAGGCAATATGGAGAAAGCCAAAAACTGGGCGCATCCCCTTCCTTCGCGACAGCCTCAACTGTTCTAGTACAAAATTTAAAACGGCCCACTTTTTCGTCCTTGAAAATGTTATTTGATTTCCGCGAGTTTCCCTTGCTCATTAGGCCGAGAAACTCCCGTTTCTTTGGGTGCTTTCCTTAGTTGGTTTTGGTCAGTTTTTCGTTGGGGAATCCCTCCTGATTTCCTAATTTTTAGACCAAGAAACTTCAGCCATAAAAGAAGTTAACTATACCCAGAACAAGACATCATCCAGCTTGTTTCATAACGAAGTAAAGGCTTGAACGACAGAAGACTATTCAATCTAAAAACTAGACCTTGTCGTAATTGTATGATTCGGGCTGAAATAATTAAAATTGAAACTTTTTATGATCAATTATAGAAATCAGATTGAAAATGACAGTGAGCGGTCATTACAAGACCGAATAAAAAGAGGTTCGACTCGACGAGTGCATTATGCTGTCATGCGAGCATCGTCCTTGTTTTTAGACCTAAAAACGATTGTAAAATCCACCAGTTCGGGCTACGCTTTCGATTGGCGTGAATGAAAAATCGAGGAGGCTTATGTTATTGCCATTTAATCCCTCCAGCGGGCTTTTTCCAAGCCCCCTCTTCTTTTCGTGTGTTTTAAAAACAAACAGCCGGAGAAAAATGGTAATATTTCATCGCTGATTAAACATCGACTGAATCATTCTTCGTAAATGTTTGTTAAATGCTTTTCGAGAAGACAACAATATTTTATAATCATCTTTAATTTTTTTAAATATCAAGTTCCGTTCGCTCTGCAACATCAATACCAGAAACGGAATTTCACAAAAGGGAAAATACAATCAAGCATTAAGTGCAGGCAATCCCTACTCGACTACCGTTTCTTCTGCTTAAGCCGATTGTCTCTCACTCTTCCGCTTAAAACTTTGGAGAGACGACTAGTTAAATAAACAAAATAATTAATTATTTTTGAGTTCATTGCCCCTTTTAAACAAACATTTTTTTCAGGTGCAGAAAATGCGTTTCAAAGGAATTTTGGGCATTAAAAACGTAGAGCCTCTGAAGTAATGGTTGAAAGGATTGAAAAGCATTTTCTAACCCCAAAAAAACGGGATGGTCGCGATGTGCTAGAATTACCAAAAAGGATTGCACCCGTAATGTGTTTCCATTTTAATAATGCAAATCCTGACTATTTTTGGTAAGTAAATTTTAAAAATTTGTAAAGTTCGCATCAAGGTGGCTTTGAAGATGGCATCACGGACGGCAGATGCTACCACAAAGACCATTGGTCGCTTAGAATATGTGAGATCGCAAAATCCAATGGTGTTCCTTTTGAGGAGTTAAAATTTTGCCAGAAAAAATCGTTAATTAAAAAAAAAGTGTAGAGCCATTTTTTCCGGAAACAAAAGGCATATTCTTTTTATGCAACATTTCCTCCTAATTTTCCCTTTATCTTGAGCTCTAAGGACGTAAAAAAAACGACATTTTTCCGGACAGAGTGGCTTTAGTTTTTATTTATTGTCATCGTGATATTTAAAGGAAAAAATAAAGGGAAACGAGGTTTGACATTTAAAGTGTGACCAAATAAACACGTTTGACATTTTCTAATGACTTTTATTTATATGTGCATAAAGTTTTATAACTCAAAAGAAAAAAAAAAAAATCCGTTTGGTACTTTACCGCTCTAAATTGTTGAGTTTCTTATGGGCATATTCACAAAGGCCTGTCCCGAGGAGGGTGGCGCAAGTTGTACAGGTTGAAATATTACAGGTGAGCTCGAGTGGAAGAGACCAAGAAAATCTCGTGAAGAACTTAAAGTACAATTTTTTTCTTCCTCTCGATACTTTTCCTTCTGTACGTCTTGGAATCAACCATCAAACATGATCTGCACATCGGAGATCAAAGGGGTATTAACCGATCAAGATGCCATTTACGTTTAATACCTACTTATGCTAATAATCTCCCCTTTGAGGATTCACCAACTGAACTAATCTATTTAATTACCGAATTAAAAAGAAAACGAGGAAAGAGAGAAATAGAGTTTTTTTTTAAATGTATCGAAATATGTAAAGAATCTCACACGTAGGGACCTAATATCCTTGAATATTTTCGGAAGGGATATTCGGTAAAGACACTCCATGCCCTGAATATAAATTCACCTCTAAAAAGATAGCATTCTTTTCTGATTTATGGTCTCTGTGCTCCGTAATTGGATGTTTGATTTTTTTTTCTTTCTCTTCTTCACTTTTTAAATATAAAAAAAAATCGAATTTTAACATATACAGGGTCAACGAATCAAGATAGAGAAAAAAAGTTAAATTATAACCCCCCTCATTCTGGGTCCAGTTTCTGAATTTTTTTTTGGCAGCGTTCCGGCGCCCCCAAAAAAGTTAATTTTGCTATCTCCCTTCGACGTCTCCGTAGACAAAAAAGTTAAATTACAACCCGTCTTAATTTTGAGCTTAGATTACGAATCAAAAACGGTTTTTTGATTGCGCATGCGCAAAACGTCCGAAACGCAAATTTCCCTTTAAGCGGCCAAAACTTTCTTAACTTAAATTGGAACCCCTAATTTTGAGCAGATTCCAATTCACAGACAATTTTACGTAGAACGCAATCCTATATGTTTTTTTCGAAGCTTTTTTTTAATTCAAAATAAATAGATAAACTCGTCATGACGAGATCCAACAATGCATTTCAAGCTTTAACTTTTTTAAAAAGAAAATTGTAACCAAACATTGGTCTCCGGGGCCCATCTGGGTCAGCCCTTAGGGTCAAAAAGACCCATTGTTTTCCAGGTTGAAAATTTTGGAAAAATAAGGCAATTGTAACTGTACATTACCCATCAGGTGTTATCTTTATGACCCCAAGGAGTCTTGGAGGCCACATGGGGTCATCAAGACCCATAGTCATGACAATCATGACCAATGAATGGGTCTGGGAGGCCACGTGAGTCCAGAGCCCAATGAACAGTCACAATAGCCTTATTTTCCAAAATTTTATTTATTAACTATTTAAATTTTCTTTTAGGGTTAT
>JACGAQ010002428.1:0-41342 GCA_014119065.1 Orius insidiosus
AAAAATACGAATACGATTGTATAGTAATCGGAATTACGAAATATAATCGTATCGTTCGAGAAACTTGCGAACAATCGTAATCGTAATTGCGATGAATAAGTGAATCAGATTTTAATTCTCTCAAAAGAATGTTGTGGTACCTTCGTTGATGATTTCTGGAAAAGGTCTTCCTAGAGCTCGAAGCGTCTTGATGGAGAAAGAAACCGTTTTCTCGATTTTTAGGGTTATTTCCTCTAAAACAAAATGATTGTGATACACTCGATGGATGTGAAAGGGTCCTGAAGACCACAAATAAGGGCCAAACTTGCATCCAGCTGTTTAGTTTCGGCCATTTTGCAATATTCAAAATTGAGCCCTACTATTTCAATATCAAGTTAGGGATTACTAGATAATTCGAAAGTACATCAGTCCTCAGTAAAGTACCAGAACCTTGTGTCATTAATTTACATTTTAAATTAATTTTAAGTACACGAAGTGTGAAGAGAAAAGTCTAAAAGGGCGTTAGCACTCCATTAGTTAACTCATGGAAGCCTAGATGAAGAGAGAGGTTTTAAACCAGTAATGTCGCTCATTCTTCAAGAGGACCCCTTTTTCCAGGTTTATATCAGCGCCAGTTTATCTTCCTCTAACCGTGGTTTAACACGTCCTCGTGTAAAAACCCAGCCTAAAAACCTCCCAGGATCAGATAGTGCAAATTACACAAGCAATTTCCCCATCTTTTTTCACGGACATTATTAAAAAGATAAAATATTTAATAAAAAAAAATTAATTTATGTCTTTTCCTTTTAAATTACTATTAAAAGATTTATATGTGGAATAGATGGAAGGGTTAAATTCATATATGTGCCTCTAAGTAAATGGGGTAGGACAAAAGGGCCGGCTCCGGGCGCTTTTCAACACTCGATTTATTATACCTCACCCCGCTCCATTCAGACATGAAACTGAAATCTGGGGAAAAAATAAAAAGCCTCTATGAATTTTAAGTTATTATAAAAAAAAAAGAGGATTTACTTAGTGGTCTTTTTTTCGCTCTAGATAGTCAATTTAAGTTTAGTTACGCCTCCGTTTATGGATAGTGGGAAAATGCGTGTCCTGCGACAGTAAAAACTCGCTTAAAAGAGGTTCTGGATCACTTGGGGGAAGGTTAATGACTGGGCTCTTGTTGGGGCGTGTTTACTTCCACTTAGCAAGCCAACATCTTCACGGCCGCAGACAGATCGCCGACCTAATTCCTTTTAATGTCGCATCGGGATTAGATTAATTCGCAAATGTACCTCACCCTAAAAAAGGTTAACTCCATCCATTTTACATAAAACTAAAAACTTCCCTTAACTATCTCGAAGGCTTTTTATATAAAACGTCGTCAACTTTATCGCATCAATCATGTCAACTCCGCAGCCCGACCACTTTCCCATTCAATAAATGACAATTTTCAAAAAATTCGACGAGGTAGATTAATCGATTTTACTCCTTCAATTTGATGTATACACGTTAATTATTTGGTGATTAACAATATATTGTTTAGGTTTACAACATTATCTCCTATTGAATACGGAAGCCTTTTGTTCTTAACCTTTGTCTCTAAATGCCTTTCTCTCGCACCACTGACTGTTCGTTCATCCGTTTACAAATTTGAACGTCTTATCTAACGATCGAATGCGATAAATTAGACATAGAAAAAAAATTATTCTCTGGCAACGGTTTTCAAGCTCTAAACTGCGGTTTTTCACGTTTTTAAGTTTTTCGCCCAAGAAACCATTTTTGTTCCCTATTAGCGGTTTCCTCAATGTAAGGACGCCATGGCAATAGGCGTGGGGGGGGGGGATTGTCCACAATTGGCATATTAAGGGCGTAAGAAAAAGAACTGCATTAGCAATGTTTTTTGGTATTATTAAAAAAAGTACTAGCTTCCTACGAAAACTTCCTTAAAAGAGTAAAAAAAAATAGAAAGGGAAGTATAATGGAGGGGAAGTTTTAAGGAGGGGGCAGTATGAGGCAGGGGAAGTTTAAAGGAGGGGAAGTATAAGGGAAGTTTTTTGTTTTCAAAAAATTTTTTTAATTTTTTTTCTTTGAAAAATTTTCCATTTTTTCGGATTTTTTTTTTCAAAAATCAAGGGAAGGTATCAAGGTAGAAATAATGTTATTTTTGCCCAAGGGAGGTCTCTCTCGTTGCGGGTGGAAGTGTGAAATTCTCCCTACTAAGATGATAATTATTGTTAAAGGTTTTTTTCACCTAAAAGTCTTAAAATATTATTGAGTAATGGTGAAAATTTAGTAAAAAAAGGACCAACTTTTTTTTTTTGAAAAATTTAACTTTTTTTCGAAAATTTTTGTAAGTGCCAAGGTAGAAGTAATGGGCTCTTTGGCCTAGGGATGAGCCTCTCGTAATGGGTGAAGAATAAAATTTCTCCCTACTAAAAAAATGATAATTAAAAAGGGGAATTTTTTACACCAAAAATCTTAAAAAATATAAGGAGTAATTGATGAAAATTTGGTGAAAATCGGATTAACGGTTCGGCCGCAGCGAATTTTTTAAAATTTCAAACAGTCTTATCTCCTCCATTTTTCGAAATTAAAAATCGCTCTCGTTAGTTTATTTCCGATAAGCCAAATTTGTTGAAAATCGGATGAAAATACTTTTTTTACTTATTTTTTGGGTGGGGGGAGGGAATTTTCATGATTTTCGGGGTTTGTCCAAGAAATTTTCCAATTTTCCCGATTTTTTGAGGATTTCTTCAATTTTTTTTTACTCACCGTACCTTCATGATTTTTGAGCATTTTTCTCTAACTTGGATACTCTTTTTTACTACATTTTTGGACTTTTTTCACGATTTTTTCCTGAGATAGATTTTTCTTCTACATTTTTGAACTTTTCCTGTTTTTCCCGAGAAAATATTTTTTTATGACCTAAATTTTTTTTAAATCTTTGACGTTGACTTCCTATTAGCTAATCAATTCGTATTTATGCACTAAGCTGGAAATGTTGTGAGAATACCTCCATAAACCTTAAGACAACTTGAAATTGAAGGTGAAGTACGAAACTCTAGGGTAGTAACACGAGAAAATGGCTAGTAACACAGCTGTGTGATAAAAGGGGGTTATTACCCATCGCATATTATAATAAACCTTCTGAAGCAAGTTAGGAATAGCAGTTAAGCTATTCCCTCAGCTAAAATTATCCTCCATTTCATCGAGTTCTCAGACATTAATGCTAAATTACCGGCATTAACCTGATTTTGAATATTAGTGACGGAATGTCTTTAAAACGTTGGATCCAAATAATGAGGAAGATGAGATTTATCGCGATTTTATACGGAGTCATATTAAATAGAGGATCGTTAGCATTCTCTATGACCGCTGTATATTTGTCTTTCCCTCTATTCTCAGACCTTTTCGCCTCCACTATTATTCTGACAGATAATTCATCGTTTTCTTTTCTCGTCTGCGGGTCTTTTTCTTTTCTCTCTTTCCCCGGAGGAGGGGGAGTAAATCATGTTCGCACGCCTTCTTTTCCTTCAGCATTAAAGCTGGGAGGAATCCGTTTTTTTTCGTCCGCGCTATTTTCGTTGTGAAACCGTGCTTTTTGAGAGGGCGGAGTTATAACCCTAAGAACGATGACAGACTCCGGGAGCATTATCTCTGCATAAAGATCTAAATCTTGTGACGTCAAAATGATCTATGATGCGGTTTCCCTTCAAAAAAATTTTATAAAAATTGCTCTATTAATAAATTATAGATTAAAAAGCTTTTAAAATCAGTTTCATATCAAGGAAATTTGATGATACAAGTTTGAAGAGCTTCCAACAAAAACTTCCTTAAAGAGAAGAAACATACAGGAGGGAGTATTAATGAGGGGGAAGTATGAGGAGGGGAGTTCTAGGAGGGGGAAGTATATAGGAGGGGAATTTCTAGGAGGGGGAAGTATATAGAGGGGACGTTCTAGGAGGAGGAAGTATAAGGGAGGGAAGCTTAAGAAGGTCTTTTAAGTTAAGGATTCTTTTAATTCTCAAAGTCATTTCAGTTTGATAATGATTTGATTTCGTCGCGTTAGTTCTACACCGGCTATCTCATTTTTTATCAATTTTGAGTTTGGCGTTGTTTCTGATGGTAAATTTTGCGGAGAATCGAATTCCGTTGGTAGTTTCCCTATTACCAACAGAAAACGCGTAGTTCTAGTTCACGATTTAGCCAACAGGTGATGCATTGATTCCAATGAGAAATTATCGTATTTTGGCATTCCTGAAAACCTAGAAAATGAGATAGCCGGTGTTAGAATTAACACGGTTTGAGGTTTCATTTTCCGAAAAGTTTCTTTTTTTATTTATTTATTTTTTTTTTCGAAATTTTACCTTTTTCTTTCTTTCTAAATTTTTCTAAGTTTTACTTTTTTTTTAATTTTTTGACGTATCGAGGTAGAAATAATGGGATTTTTGCCCATGGGAGCTCTCTCGTAAAGGGTGAAGTATAAAATTTCTCCCTACTATAATGATAATAATAATTTTTTTACACCAAAAATTCGTAAAAAATATAAGGATTAATGGGGTGTAATGAGGAGATTCCGCGAAAAACTAAAATAAAATAATTATTGTTCGCCAAAATGTTGAAAGTTGAAAATTTTTCCAGTAGCCCAGAATCGGGAAAATTTCGATTTTTTGTTTTTCGCCTAAGTTTTTTCTCATAGGGCTCTCGAATTTACGTTTCCCCTTTTGCCAAGGCTTTTAATTCCTTTTTTTTCTCTTTAGAGAACAAAACGTTTGCGATCAAACAAACTCATAACACTTTTTGTTTAATCGCTCTTTTATTCTTTTTGCCATAAAAGCAGCGATTAAAGATTTTTTCAGAGACTTTTTTTCTTTCTTCTAACCTTTTTTTAAGTACAAATTGCTCTTAGAACCACCAGGCTCTTATTGAAAGACTTCAAAATTGAAGCTATTGATCAAGCCATTTGTCATGCCACCTTTTCTTCTTTTTATGACGGATATAAATGAAAGTTTTGACTTTGAGAGAAAATTTTATTTTATTCACCTCTTAAGGCCCTGTCAATGGATCCTTTATAGTGGTTTAAATGAATTTCGTTAAACCCTTTCATCTATTCGAAGTTTTCGACCCAGAAAGTTCGAACGCTTTTTAACTAATCAAAAGATATTTTAACTTGAAAAAATTGACATTTTTTAAAAAGTCGTTCCTGTTCTCACTTTTGGTGAAATTGACTTATTTTTGAAAGACGTCAGTTGCCACATATTGTATTACCACATTTTATAAACTGTCTACAGAGTTTTTTTTTTCGAAAATGGCGCTGTCTGTTTTTGTATTCTAGTCTAATTTAATATGGACTGAAGAGTTAATTATCTAGCGAAAATGTGGAAGCACATTAAGCGTTGCAACCAATTCAGCTAATGGAGTAGTAAATTAGTAATATCCTACGTGTAAAAGGGAACATAATATTCTTGAAGCATAAAAAAAAACTAATAAATTACCCCAGATTTTTTTTTTTTTTTTTTTTTTTCACTCCGAACGCCCCAAAAAGATGATTCTAAGTTTGGCTATAATGAAGTTGTTTATCCTGTTTAATGTCCTAGAAAAGGGATGAATAAAAGCGTAAAAAAGGAGCAAATTGTATAAGGGTCGCTTTGAATTTCCGCCTAAACTGTCTGCGACGGTGTTATCCGATCTGGGGAAGGCAAATCACCTTTTTTCTGCTTCAGAGATATTCAGACATATCGAGAAAATATTTTATTCCTGTTTATGTCATATTGTTTCTAAAGGGGTGAAAATGAAACAAAAGAAAGCCATAAATAAAACAATTGAGATATTTTTACTCTTTTATTATTTAGAATGAATCATTGTTTTGTCGGGAGAAAAAAATTTTTACGGCGGTAAAGGGCGTGAGATGTATAACCCATGAAAACGCCTTTAAAAGTTAATGAGAGGCTGAGAGACTTTCACGGTGAATTTACTCGAATTTTCTCGCAGTTCCGGGTGGGTGTAACCGGTTTACTCGACCTTCTTAAGGATAAAAGATTTAGACGGCGTCTAAGTTGTTGCTACAAGTGCCCTTTTCCCCTCCGATTTAGTAGAGCTAGACATATTGCCTTGAAAGTGGTGGGTGTAAAACCCTCGTTGTAAACACTCAACTTCTTATTTTAGCTTCGCGAGGGAAAAAAATGGCGGCTCTAATTGTTTTTTTAACCACAAAACGCATTCCGGTCTGTTTTTTACATCCCTTAATATTCAAAACAAACAGCCCTTCAGTTAAATGATTTCTTGAAACTGTAATTTGAGATTTTTTTTTATGGCGGATCCAACCACAAAATTCGACCGTTAGAGGGAAAATGCCTAAATTACTTTCCTATTTTTGAGCACTAAAAATCGTCGGAAATTTTTTTACAAAAGCAAGTTCTCGTTAGTTGGAATGTCTATACGGTCTTGGGAGCGTTTTTCCAAAAAGTTTTCCTTTGGAAAATGGAAAGCCTACTTTTCCGCAAAAACATTTTTTCCAAAAAAAACCATAGCCATTTTGTAGGATTTGACAAGCTCTTTCCAAAAATATATTTTATAAGAAAATCCGATGAATAGTTTCGTCGTAGTCATTTTACAAAGATTTGGTGGAAAAAAAAGGAAAGCTTATGAAGAAAAGGATCTCCATCCTCCTTTCTTTGAACAGAAAAACCAAAAATCTGGCGGCAGCACTTTTTTTTTTTGCAGAGTTAAGCCCCGATGTTCAATCATCCTCCCTTAACTTATTATATTATTATGCTAGAAAAAAAATATACCGCTATGAAAAATTACCTGTTTACGTTTTTAAAAGGAGATTTGTTCAGTCTTCCTTTATGGTGAAGGTCGGGTAGATCCGTCCACTGGAGGAAGGTAGGGCAATCTTTCAGCGGATTATCCTTACCGTACACACAGCTTTTGGCATTGAACCAACAGCGATATCTCATCGATAAAGTATAACAAGCTCGACCCCAGGCTAGAGGTTTTTTTCGATCCTTATTCCCCAGTGTAGCCCCGGGTTATTTGACGTATCAGACACTCAAATCATTTTTTTCTCTCCCTTTTTATCAATAAAATTAAGGATATTACAATATCCTAATCCGAGATTTGCGGGGGAAATTTTACGGTGAGAAAATTGATTGGGTGAACCCGTTGAAGCTTATACTTCAACCAGCTTTCGTGGCCCTCTTCGGAGACAAAAGCCGCCTCTCAACCTGTTGAACCTTCTATCAATCCTCATCCTAAAACCAGATTCCAAAAATACCGATTCCGAGTAATAAACGAAATAAAGCCAATTTGTTCCGGTTTAAAAAGTAAAAAAAAAAAAAAAATTATCCGGTGGGATTTGAACCATGGACCTTCGGATTACATGTCTAACTTTTGATTTGACAGAGAGTTTCAGGAATGGTATTTGTCCTTCCCGTATTCGACTCACAAAACGGGAAAGGTCTTCGTATAACCCAGTTTCAGGTAGACGTTCCGACTCAGTTAGTTCACAATGTTCTCACTAGAAAATTCAAGAATCGAAACATTGTCTTTCTGATTAACTATAACAGCACATAGAAATTACCTATCCTCAAAACGTTCCCGCCAATTTTCACTTAGCGTGGGTATAAAGTTTCCTTGATAGTTTTTTAATTTTAACTTCCAAAATGAACGGAATCATTTTCCTTCTTCGATTTTAGCCAATCTGTTGAGAAACTAGTTGATTTCCGAACCCAAAACTAAACGAGAGAGCAAAATAACCTTCGTAAAATATAACCTTACGTGCACTCGGAGTCGGGAAGTGAGTCGTTCACGTATACGACTCTGCTGGTCGGATCGTATAACGAGTCGGACTCGAGGCTTGGGTGAGTCGTAAGGGCAAATTACGACTCCCTGAACTCAAATTAGCCAGAAAAACTACCGATATTTTATCTGGGGAAGAAATTTCGAGTTATAAATTGGTTCTTGGGTATCTTCTATTATTTAAGTGGATCTATCCACTCGAATATGTGTGCAATCTGGGATTGATTTCAAGAGCAAAATTGGAAAACTGAAACGGACCAGAAGCTCCATATAACCCTATTAGTTCCTTCCAACGCAGTCATTTGCGTCCAATTAAAACAATGTAAAGTCATTTTAGGTGCTTCGATTTAATTTAAATTTGGCGCGAAATGGGATACTAAAGCGCTTGATACTCAAAGGAACTCGTTATTTACCTACCATGTTGTTTATAGGCTCAGTTACCCTCGTAAACATGCATTTTGGGAAATAAATAAGGTTAAATTTTACCATTTTCTGGGGGGTCTGAAGTTATGGCTAACTGCAGCAAAATTGCTGAAAGACTAGAGAGCTTCAGGGAATCGTAATTTGCTCATAACGTATACGACTCACCCAAGGTCATACGACTCCAGCCTCGAGTTGGAATCAACGATCTGAGCAGAGTCGTATACGTGAACGACTCGCGACTCTAGTAAACTTAAGGTTATATTTTACGAAGGTTATTTTATCTCGTTTAGTTTCGGGAAATCAACTAGTTTCTCAACAGATTGGCTAAAATCGAAGAAAATTGATTCCTTAATTTTCGGAAGGATTTTGGAAGTTAAAAATAATAAACTATCAAGGAAACTTTATACCACGCTAAGTGAAAATTGGCGGGAACGTTTTGGGGATAGGTAATTTCTATGTGCTGTTATAGTTAATCAGAAAAAACCATGTTTCGATTAATTTGCTCTAGTGAGAACATTGTGAACTAACTATGTCGGAACGACTCCCTGAAACTGGTATAAAGCCTCTACGAGATGACCTTTCCCGTTTTGTGAGTCGTATACGAGAAGGGCAAATTACGATACCCTGAAACTCTACTAAACTTGACTAGACTGTGAATTCACACGTAAACATAATTCGGCTACGCGTTAACGAGTTTTAGGTTATAAAATAAAAAATCGCTAAACAGCCACTTTGATTATAGTTTAGTCATGAACCGTTTGGATCGCTAGTTGTACACGCTTACCGAAATAACGGAAGGTTATACCGACTTCTTGTCGCACTAAATTCTTTCATTTTCATTAATATCGGGATGTTTTAAATAATTTTTTATAAAATGCTATAACAATTTTTGTTTAATCTCTAAAATCGGCTTTTCGTTCTTAAAGAGATAATCAAGAAATTGTAAGTCACCTAATCCGGGGCTGTTCCCTCTTTCATTTTTAAGCCATGGGTTATTAAAAATTAAGTCGGGATTAATGCCTTCCGAACCTTTTGTAATCGAGATGAAGTTTTAAAAAAATGATTAAGACGAAAATATTTATAAGGAAAAATATAAAAAAGACAATCTGAGAAGAATAAAATATTTAGAGAATTAAAGTTTTGGGGGTGGAAGGAAGTTAAATTTGGGATGAACATTTCGAATTCTATTGGTTCCGCTTATTCTCCGTGCGGGGTTCCAATCTACAGAGCTCTCCGAGGAATTAAATTGAGTTCTTGAATTCATTTAATTTACAGGAGTTTAACCATTGATTGTCAACCGTTCACGTACAACAAAAAGCAATCTGCCAACGTAATAATTTTTTTTATGTTTCAGATTTCTCGTTTATGGAAAATATGCGTAAGTTATGCCAATTATCGCCGCTTTTTTTATCTTGACCACATTAGTCCTCTTTTGTAAGATTAATGGCATTTGGGTGATTCAATTATACCGTCATTATTCAAGTCGTTAGCTTAATCGAAACCGATTATATCCTACGTAGAAAATTCAAAACTCATTAAACGTAATCCAATTATAATTTTGCAAAAGTATTCACTGAAATTCTGTTGTCGACTGATATTTTAATAGGTACTTAGGGTCTTTTAATGACAATCTTCGCCCATCGCAAGCAGTATCAACTGCCTGCTATCAAAAACTTTTTTCGGACATCCGGCACTACAAAAGCCCTTAAAAAGGTGCAATTTAATTTAAAAAAATGAAAGACCTTTTCAATTTAGAGAATCTTTACAAAGTTAAAATAAGGGATATGATTGGAAGAATAAATAAAAACTGGTAGTTTGAAATCGCTTGTACAATTTTAGACTTTTGAGAGTGGGCATTTTATAAAATTTTGCCTAAAAACTATTAATTTAACCACGGTCAAGGATGCTTACCCGGCTTTTCCGGCCTTGGCGCAGGAGGAAAGCGGAACTCGAATCCAACCAGGGCTCTCTATGGGAGAACACCGTTAAACATAACGCATTTCAACCTAAAGCAGTTGAACATAAAAAAATCTGCATTTCGACTCAAAAATTCTGTAGTTCCCATAATGCGTTTGGGCATAATGCGATTGAACATAAAGCTCTCAAAGTTCAAAAATTTGAGCATAATGCATTTCAACATAATGCGTTTCGCCATAAACGACTTTTTCAACAAATGCAAGTCGACATAAATCGCAATAACTTCTTTAAGGAAGTCACCATAACGACTACCAAAAAGCCTTTCTTTTAACTTGTTCTTTCGCCATAAATCTGTTTCTGTCGTTTGGATATAATACATCCCACCAAAAACCAGGGACAGCGAAAGATCAAGCTAACTTTCGCCGTTTAAATGGCGAAAGTACGCTTATTTTGAAGGGTGTTCTACCACTTTTCTTCGGTTTTTGCCAAAAAAAAAAAAAAACCCTACTTTTACAGGATTTGTTAAAATGAATTTTTAGTCATAATTTTGTTTTGAACAATTTTTTCCCCAAAAAACCATTGATTTAAAAAAAAAACAGTACAGGTTTAAAGAGCTTCCAACGAAAACTTCCTTAAAGAGAAGTAACAATATAGCAAGGGGAAGTATATAGGAGGGGGAAGTATAACGGAAGGGACGTACAACGGAGGTGGAAGTACTTATATGGGTGGGAAGTATAGCGGAGGGGGAACTATAAGGGAACGAAAGTATAACGGAGGGATGTATGGGAGGGAAGTATAAAGGAGGGGATGTATAAGGGAGGGAAATTATAAAGGAGGGGAAAGTATAAGGGAGGGGAAGTATAACGGAGGGGGAAGTTTTGTTTTTAATATTCCAAGTTTTTTTTTTTTTTCGAAAATTTTTTACAGTTTTTTCAAGAAATTTTCTAAGTTTATTTTGAAAAATTTGCGAGTTTTTTTTTTTTCAAAAAATTATCAGTTTTTTGAAAAAATTTTCCGAGTTTTTTTTTTTTGAAAAAATTTCCGGGTTTTCTTTTTTAAATTTACGTTTTTCTTTTCAGAAAAATTTTGATACTTTCTTTTTTTTTTCGAAAATTGTTTTAAGTTGCCTAGGGATGTGCTTCTCGTAATGGGTAGAAGTATGAAATTTCTCCCTACTATAAAAAATGATAATTAAAAAGTGACAATTTTTTTACACCAAAATTAGTAAAAAATATAAGGAGTCTTTGGTGAAAATTTGGTGAAAATCGGACCAACGCACAGTGCGGCAGCCTGTGGACAAAAGTCCAAAAATCAACTTTTTTAAAAACTTTTTATACTAAAGTAATACTTCCATAATGACCCCAATGATACGGAACGGGAGCTTTAATCCTATATCCCCCAAAAACTATAGATATCATGTTTGAAGTAGTGGTAGATCACATATCTTTCTGAATCAAACAGCAATTTGCAGTATGTAGTTTTATTTTCTACATTGAAGGTTTTATTAACTATTTTAGGAATGGAAAGCATCGAAGAAGGTAATTATTTATCATTTATTATATTATTTATTATATTATTGTTATTATATTATAATTATAATTATTAATATAATTATATAATTTTTAAATAATCATTTTCGTAATACCTACGAAAAAACCCTTTTTTTAACTTTAAATTGAAATATCTCAAGTTCTTCTCAAAACATCCTGAGATTATGATGTAATCTAATAAAACAACTATTAAACTTCATAAAACTGTCAACGTTTCTTGCTTTAAACTGCTTTGAACGTTTCTATGATTTTTCTTTCAGGAAACCAGCTGCCGAAATTTTATCACATCTTCATAAGTTATAACTTTCTAGTTTCCATTTTATTTTTTAAATTTTATTATAATTAGGTAATTACTACTAATTCCAATTGTAAATAATGAAATATTAATAAAAATTTTAAACTTTTTCATTGTTTTCTTTAAAAAACCGTCATGAACATACTTTGGTCCACTTCGACCGTACAAGCGAAGCATAATGCGGCCTTTTCTTAATGTAAGAGTGAAAAAAATACTTGTAAGAGTGAAACATCCGATTTAATTTAAACATATTCACACATTTTGTTTTGGCTTACATATTTAAGACCCCAGTGGGTCGTATCCGAGATCGTAATGCCATTTTTTTATGAAATCCATAGCCCAAAGACTTTTGTCCACTTGAGCCATATGGTTGCCGCACTGTGCAACGGTTCGGCCGCAGCGAATTTTTTAAAATTTCAAACAGACATATCTCCGCCATTTTTTCGAAATTCAAAAATCGCCCTCGTTACATTCTTGTTCACAGGCTAAAGAAATTTGTGTGAAAATTTATTGAAAATCGGTTGAAAACTGTGGCTGTAAAGTGTTCCGGAAAAAAATGCTACGGACGGCCGGACGGCCGGCCGGCACCACAGACAAAGTTGAGATCGGTAAAGATTATATTCGATTTGAATCTCCGGGGTTTGGAAGACCCTTCCCCAAAAACCCGACGTGGAGGGTATCACAATAACTTCTTAAGGAAGTTAAAAAATGCTTTCAAACTTAATAGGTAAGGAAAATGGGGTCTGCCACATATTTCTTCCATTTTGCTAACAAAAGAAATCTGCGAATTCCCGAGTTTTTAGAAATGGCCTGTTACTCTCATCGAAAGAATCCGGTCAAATTTTTGGTATCCAAGTACCTTTTTAAAAATAGATTTCTTTTATCAGAATGTTCCAGTTAGTTGGGGGTCACGTAGGTACTTGGAGCCAAAAACAAGAGATAGTCGAGATCGTTGTAATAACAGTTAGAAGTCGACTAATTAAATTAAACCCGCCTCGGAAGAGGTCGCTCAATAATACCGTTATCTCCGGACAGTAGTCGCCCCATGATAAACGGCGAATTAACAGGAACAACGGACCTCTGGTATCTCCCAAGTATTCAACAAGTAAAATTATTAAATTCACAAACTTTTTATTTAAAAAATGCATAATGTATTCCCAAAAAAGCGTAAGTTTACAAATGGTATTTACCGTATATTGAATGTGAATGTAGATAAAAAGTCAACTTCACAAAATGTGCTTCTGGGCGTATGTAGAATAAAACGCGGCGCAGAATGAATTCCAAATGAGTTAATGAATTATTTACAGCTTTTTCCAAAGTGGAGTAGCTAAGAATAGGGGTAAGAAGGCGATAAGGGAGGAGAAAAAAAATTGCCACCTGAGACTCGTAGATACCTTGAGATAAAAATAAATCTCATTTTTTTTTGTCCACAAAAATTAAAAAGGATGCAGAGCTTGAATAAATAAAATGCCGGGTTAATAGTAGGTGATTAGGACTTTAATAAAACCCTCGGAGCTTTGCGGTCAAACAAGGGTTGGTTAAAATGATGTTGTAGATGGTAGATTATGTCCGTGCGGGGTTTGCTTTACTCGTGCTCAGCCTCTTGACCTTTATTCTTTTCCGCGATGATATTAATTTTTAGACCTACTCAGGATTTTCAAATTATTGTTTTATAATTTTTCTAAATGTTTAACCTTAAAAAAGATTATTATTTATGACAAAATTTAAAAAAAAATTAGTTCCCCGTCAGATTTGAACCAGTTATAACTGATAGATAATAATAAAATTAAATGTATGTAATAGAAATGGAGAAACGGTACATGTGAGTTCACGATACCGGAACAACACGCATGCGCAAGCTTTCATGTGTCCTTAGATCCCGCGGTAATTCAAAAATTGAGGCGCTCCGGGTACGAAGGGCGAACTCAACAAATCGTAGTTTCGAGATATTCGCATTTTAAAGTTTCAGTTTTTACGTATTAAAGGGGAAAAAATGGCGAACTCAACATAAAAATTATATGGGTGTATTCACCAAGAGGTCTAGAATCTGAAAATGAAAAAAAAAACTGGAAGACCCTTCCCCAAAAACCCGACGACGAGTGTATAACTTCTTTAAGGAAGTTAAAAAAATTTCTCCGATGTTGAGTTCGCCCTTCGTACCCGGAGCGCCTCAATTCATCTTTGAGATTTGCTTAAATTCAAAATAGATTGATAACATGAAGGGGTTAATTTTTTCCTCTCTACACAAGCTTTTCTTGCGAGGAAAAAAATATGAACCCCCTCGTGTTATCGAACTTGTTTGAATTTCGGCAAATCTCAAAGATGAGTTTTGGAAAAAAACGCGGGAACAAAAATACACGCATGCGCGTTGTTTTGGTATCGTAAACTCACATGTACAGAAAATACTAAGGAATTTTGACTTGTTTTTTTAACTTCCTCAAAGAGTAGTTATTGTGATACCCTCATATGAAGGCTTATGGTAAAGGCTCTTCCGAACTCCCTAAAACAAAACTGATTAGTGATCTTTACTGATCTTGGTTGTCAGTGGTGCCGGCCGGCCGGCCGTCCCATTTTTGCGGAACACCTAACAGACGCAATTTTCATCCGGATTTCACCAGAATCTTTCATTCATTGTAATGTTAAAATGTCGAGAGTTTTTTCCGTGTAAAAAATGGCGGAGAAATGTATGTTTTAAGTTTTGTTTAATTCGCTTCGGCCAATTTCAAATTTTCACCAAATACTCCTTATATATAAGAGAATTTAATGAAAAAAAATTTTTTCCACAAAATGGAGGTAGGAAGGGGTATTTTCGCCCGTTCCGTGAGGCCTGGTTGAGCGAAGACTTTTAATGTTTCTACTTTGATGCTGAAAAAATGTTTGCCGCCACCGCTGCCACCAATTGTACCGTTGTTTGGCGGTCTTTCGGTGGTTGAAATTAAAACTTAAATAACTTTTATGATTTCGGGACATACATAAACATGGAGAATGACTCTTGTAGACTCCTCGCAGATAACTCACTAAGGTGGAGGAACAATCCCCACCCTTTTCTGAGTGGGGTAGTACTACCGCTACATAGTGATGAAAAAGTATTACGTTACTTTGAGGAAGCTCCACTTTTTAATTTTCTTTATTATAGTTTAAATTTCAATATTATAATTACGTGTATACCCCTCAAGATAAAAGGTTCATCTCCTTCAAGGAAGAAAAATCGACCTTTCGAATGCCAAGATAAATGTTGAAAGGTAAACCACTTAGGAGTGTTTTTATTTCATTTGGGGAGGTGTTAGTTTATCATAAGGTTGTTATTATAGTACTTCCGGTGGGTCTATGTCACCTGGATCTGTCTTAACACCGAAAGGCATATGCCACTTCCAGCACGTGTTCTACACCTGTAGTTATCACGTGTGAAGTCTCTGCTTGACTGAACCCGGAGAACCCCCTTTTCATATTGCCTTTCTATTTTCGAATAAAAAGGGCAATTTACGATTTCGTCTATTTTTAAATAAACTTTCAAGGGTGTCTAATTCAGTTCGTAATGCTTTTTAGTGGGGTTTGTTTTTAAAAATAGTTTAATCATGGAGGAGAAGAAAAGAGTCGACCCTAATTAGGTCCACTTCTTATACAAAACTCGGTTTTCAAAGTGGTTACTCACTCTGGATGAATTTAATGAGCCGGAGTAGTAAATTAATTAAAGGCCCTGGCCTTTTCTCTTTGTACGAAAAAGGCACAATGGAGAAGGGGTCGGAAAAACCCTCTTTTCGACGCCCTCTTCAACCCCTATCACACCTGGACCATTGTTTTTTAGGGCTCCCACGAAAAACGAGTAACCAAACCCGAAGCTGATTTAGGTCCACCTGTTTCGCCTCGCTGATGAATAGACTTCGGATGGGCGTCAATTAATCCACGATAGCCTTCCTCTCGGCTACCTTACACACCCTCCGTTATTTATAGTCTGTGGAAAAAGGGGGATGTTTTTTCTTTTTTAATTAAAACGTTCAAGAGCGTTATCATTGATTAAAACATACATCCCTCATCAAACACTTCTAAAAATTCACATTCCTCACTTCTTTCATTTCTTAATTATAACCATAAAATTCTCTCAATGCAAAATTTTAGAAAGGATTACATTTTCCGGGCTCGGGAGATTTTGGAGCCCCTTAGGAAGTTCCATGTCTTAAAAGCGCGGAATCATATGTTTCCTTGCGTGGGAAGGGCTTGGAGCTAGGAAGATGGCACTACGAGAAAGAGGGGGTTAATTTTTTACCTCTCGCGAGGATGGGCGATTGCATTATGGTGAACTGTCAATTTTAAGGTTTTGTCGTTTCGCCATAATCGCGTTGAAACGGCGAAAATAGTATTGCTCTTTGGCTGGTTTGTGGTGAGATGCTATATGTTGAATTGCAATATGGTGAGCTGTCAAGTTAAGGTTTTGTCGTTTCGCCATAATCGCGTTGAAGCGGCGAAAATAGGATTGCTCTTTGGCTGGTTATGGTGAGATGCTATATGTTGCAATATGTGAGCTGTCAAGTTATAAGGTTTTGTCGTTTCGCCATAATCGCGTTGAAGCGGCGAAAATAGGATTGCTCTTTGGCTGGTTTATGGTGAGATGCTATATGTTGTTGAATATAAGCTGTCAAGTTATAAGGTTTTGTCGTTTCGCCATAATCGCGTTGAAGCGGCGAAAATAGGATTGCTCTTTGGCTGGTTTATGGTGAGATGCTATATGTTTAATTGCAATATAGTGAGCTGTCAAGTTATAAGGTTTTTTGTCGTTTCGCCATAATCGCGTTAAGCGGCGAAAATAGGATTGCTCTTTGGCTGGTTTATGGTGAGATGCTATATGTTGAATTGCAATATAGTGAGCTGTCAAGTTAAAGGTTTTTTGTCGTTTCGCCATAATCGCGTTGAAGCGGCGAAAATAGGATTGCTCTTTGGCTGGTTTATGGTGAGATGCTATATGTTGATTGCAATATAGTGAGCTGTCAAGTTATAAGGTTTAGTCGTTTCGCCATAATCGCGTTGAAGCGGCGAAAATAGGATTGCTCTTTGGCTGGTTTATGGTGAGATGCTATATGTTGATTGCAATATAGTGAGCTGTCAAGTTATAAGTTTTTTGTCGTTTCGCCATAATCGCGTTGAAGCGGCGAAAATTGGCTTGCTCTTTGGCTGGTTTATGGTGAGATGCTATATGTTGAATTGCAATATAGTGAGCTGTCAAGTTATAATTTTTGTCGTTTCGCCATAATCGCGTTGAAGCGGCGAAAATAGGATTGCTCTTTGGCTGGTTTATGGTGAGATGCTATGTTTAATTGCAATATAGTGAACTGTCAAGTTTAAGGTTTTTTGTCGTTTCGCCATAATCGCGTTGAAGCGGCGAAAATAGGATTGCTCTTTGGCTGGTTTATGGTGAGATGCTATATGTTGAATTGCAATATAGTGAGCTGTCAAGTTTTAAGGTTTTGTCGTTTCGCCATAATCGCGTTGAAGCGGCGAAAATAGGATTGCCTTTGGCTGGTTTATGGTGAGATGCTATATGTTGATTTGCAATATAGTGAGCTGTCAAGTGTATTATGCCCAAACGACAGAAGCAGTTTTATGACCAAACGACAAGTTCTTTAAAATGAGAGTTTCCGTTCAAATGCGTTATGTTGAAACGACTTTTATGTCGAAACGACAAGTATTAAATCTCTTCTTTATAGTGAGATGTATTAGTTTAAATGCATTATGGTGAACGTTTTCGACTATTTTCTTTATGTTGAGAAGCAAATTTTTTCTGGTGAACGGCAAATCGCGATTTCTGCTATTTTATGTTCGAATGCATTATGTCGACACGTATACACTCGTGCTAAAATCATTTAATTATGATTTTTTCTGTCTAATAAATCGAGGAAAACTCCCGGAAAACCTGTAAGAAATAGGGGTTTCTTGAAAAACATCCTGAGTCCTCGTAAAATACTAAAATTGGGAAATTAACACTTTTTGTTCCGATTTTGCTATCTCGGCGTGCAGACATTTTTTTTTTAGTTTTTCCGCAGACCTCCTGGTATGGCTTGGCTACAATTTAGGAACCCCTGCTTAACTCAATTAATTTTAAACTAACTTCATTGTAGTACTAAAGCGATTAAGATACAATCTAATTACTTTTTAATTGGATAAAAAATATTCTTAGAAGTAAATTGATCACGGCATGACGGCTGATGACTGTCATGTGGTATAAGGACGGGTGACAATTATCTCCAATTGTCTACTCCAATTGAAATAAGTAATTAATTTTAAAAAAATAAGAGGGCGAAAAAAAAAGCCACCCAAGATGATGCATTAGGAAAATTACGAAGAAGCCGCTGTCTCATGGTGTTTGACTGAGAACGAAAAAAGGATTGCCCTCGCCGAGGAAAAAATACAGGAATGAAAAAAGGATTTGTGAGATGCGATTATCGCAGAAAAAAAAAGTCTTTTATTTTCTCTCATGTATGGAAATTGAGAATTTTCTCCGTTTTCGTTAGGCGTTTATGAGCTCAATTTAGTTTTAAATTGAAAATTTTTTTTTATCGTAAAAGGAAATATGTTTTTTTAGTTTAATTTTTTATAAATTGTGATAATAAAAAAATGATTAAAAGATGCTGTGTATGAATCGCTCTTTTAAGTTCCCTCTCGTGAAAATCTAACGACGCCTTAAGTGAAGCCCGATTGGATTAAGGAAACCGAGAAAAGTTTTACTCTCACTTGGATCCGAGAAGTAGTTTAGTTGGCGAATGTAATTTTGTTAAGAGTTTGTTGAAAACTAAAGAGCCTTCGCTCGGTCAGCAAAAAATGTGTCTTCAACGCGAACATCTTCTAAGTCGGGAAAAAATTTTGTTAAATAATTTGTTTTTTTCTGCAGATTTTAGAATTAAGCGTACAGTGTTGCCAATTAAAGCATATTGTTTACAAATACCTTAAGGTCTGTGCCACTTAATTTTAAAGTTTTGCTCCAATTTCATGAAAAACTGTTGGTATTAAAACGTTTTCTTTTTGATTTTGCTTTAGGATAATTTATTTTATTTATGTAAAATCCTCATTTTTAGATAAAAATGAAAAATTTCGATAAAACAAGTTTGTACTTAAATGTATGAGTTTTTGATAAGCCCAAAATGTAGAAAGTTTTTTTCGAACAATTGTAATTTTTTTGTAAATTGGGAGCGAAATAAAAACCTACGGTTTTCAGTTCAATTCTTGTTGTTTTTCCTAGATTGCAGCACAATCAAAAAAAAGAAAAATGCCACATTTTTAAAGCAAAATTGGAGAAATACTTAAAAGAAAATACGCCACCGCTTTAATTGGCACAGCGGACTTTCGAATTACCTCAAAAACTTAATAAAACCTTGAAAATTTCTTTTTATGATGGCATATAAGCTAATTTTTTTACAAATTAAAGTTAAAACACATTTGTCTTCTTATCGTCAAGTATAAAATTAATTATCATTTTAATTGGCTTAACGTCTTTTTGTTCAATTAAAACTTTGTTTTCTTCGTAATAAAGTTGTCTGAAATTTTAGGTTATTTTTCTTTCTTAAGGGATAAAATAATGCTGAAGTTTGCGAAAATATAACAGAAATTGACGAAAAATACATTCCTTATGGTCGGAATATATGCTGTGGGTTGTTAGGAGTTGGAAGGGGGTGGGAGTCGTAAATTCGAGAGGCCGTTTGGAAAAGGTAGAGCGCATACCGGCATAAATTTTAACCCCGGGGAGTTAGCCTTTTCCTGACTGCAGAAAATATTCCTAGAGGAGCCAAAAAAACCTTTTCTTTTTTTTCATTTTTGAATATTATTTTCGTGGGGGTTGTGTACATTGAGCCGTTGAATGGGACAGCTTCAAAAACAACCTCAGGCAACGCCTTTTCAGACGACATGAAAGCACGTTTAACCCCTTCCTCCACGGGCAACATTGGAGGAAAAAGGTTATGAAAAGTGGTTTCCTCAAAGGGATGAACGCCTTCTCTTGCATCTAGATCATAACTGCCTTTTCAGTACAAATTTTACCTTTGTTCCATCCTCATGAACATTTTTATAACAAAAGTTTCCACTGCAACATTTCACAAAGAAGACACATAAAGAAAAATACAAAACGGAAATATTTCAAAATTTTAATAAAAAACCTCTATTTGATTTGAGAATCCTCCAGCAAAAAAAATCTCGTTTTATTGCTAGGATTGAGTTGTATGATAAATAGGTAAGTGAATTTATAATGGAATTTTAAACTCGGGCTAACTTCTCTCGAATTTTAATTTGAGTCATAACTCTTCGGGAGTGGTTTTCAAGGTTTCTTTCACCACTTATTAGTTATTAATTCGAAGAAAAGTGGTTTAAACCTCGGCTTTATGTTTAAAACTCTTTTTTTCCTTTTCTTACTTTTTTCAAGTTTTTGTTTGGATTAAAAAATGTTTTTATCCTAGAATCTTTAGTTTTTAAAGCTCCGTGGGTCAGTGATCAATACAGAAAATCTTAATCTAACATAATCATTATTTATGGACTTAAAACCAAGATTCTGATGAAATATTGACCCGAGTTTAAGTTGTAAACTAAAACGGAGACTGGGATCGAGTTCGGTTATTTATTTATAGGCGTAATTAATAATTAATATCCTGAGACAGAAGTAACTTTATTTATCTATCTTAGAGTAATCGCTTGATTTGAACCTTAAGCCATTAACTAATTGATTTTATTTAAAGAAATCTTGAAGAATATCCTGTTTTTCTTGGTCAAAATTTTTTATATTTCAAAAACTCTGTTTTTTTATATCAAAGGAGATAAACTAAGCCCGTAGGCAAAAAATCGGCAAAAACATTACTAAGGGGAAAAAAAAAAAAAAAAAAAAAAAAACCTGAAAAACGCCCAAAAATCCAGTAAAAGGGGCTTATTGGGATAATGAAAATTAAGTGATCTTTTTCCGTCAGAATGGGTAGGAAATGCCCAAAAACGACGTAATAGGAAGTACAAATGTCAAGAGCTAAAAAATGCCAAAAACTAACAAAAAAAAGCAGGATTTTTTTCATCAAAATAGTTATAAATTTCTTAATAGGGCTAATGCCCAAGGAAAACTCCTAGGATCCCTTTGTATAGGTAGGTTTTTGGAACTTCAAATAACGGGAAAAACGACTAAAAATCAGGAAGTAAAAGGTTACTCCTTCGAAAACAGAGGGGAACTCCCGAAAACCCTCATTCATAGGTTCATAGGCCAAACGATCCAGAAATGCCCAAAAATTTTAAGAATACAAGTTTCTCGCCAAAAACCGAAAACCCCGAAAATAGGTAAAAAGTTGAAGACTCCTCCGAAATAGAGGTTTTGAGCTATCACGGACGTAAATGAAGAGCTTACAACCAAACCTTCCTTAAAGAGAAGGAACAATATAGGAGGGGGAAGTGTAAGGACGGGGAAGTTTAAGGAGGGACGAAGTATAAAGGAGGGGAAAATCAGGGAGTGCATAGGGACGGGGAAGTACAAAAGGAGGGGAAGAATAATTTCAAGCATTTAGACAATTTTTCTTTTTTCAAAAAAATTTTCTAAGTTAGTTTTACAATTTTTTTTTAAATTTTTTTATTATTTTTTTTGTCCAACAACAACAATTGTCTAATTTTTTTTTTCTTCCGAATTAATTTTCAATTTTCTTCGTCAAAAAAGTTTATAAGTTATTTATTTATTTATTTTCAAAATTTTCAAAATTTTTTTTTTTCAGTATCATGGTATTTTTAAGTATAAATTTTTTAAGTATCATTTCACATGCATTTTCATGTATCATCAATTTTTAAGTAACACTTTCTGGCCAAGGGATGATTCTCTCGCAAAGGGTGGAATCATCAAATTTCTCCTACCAAAAAACCAAAAATTTTTTTTTACACCAAAAATTTGTCAAAAATATAAGCAATATTTGGTAAAATTTGGTGAAAATCGGACCAACGGTTCGGCCGCAGCGCAGTTTTTAAAATTTCAAACAGACAGATCCCCGCCATTTTTTCGAAATTCAAAAATCACCCTCGTAGGGTTCTTCATTGTGAGGAAGATTATGTGAAAATTTTGTAAAAATCGGGTGAAAATTGTGGAGAAAATTAAACTTTAACACACATCTCCGTCATTTTTTCCCAATTTCTTGTTCACCGACTAAAATTTGGTGAAAATCGGTTGAAAACTGTGGCCGTAAAGTGTTCCGGAAAAAATCTACGGCCGGCCGGCACCAGAGACAAAGTTAGATCGAAAAGATCAAAGTTCGATTTGACCCTCCGGAAGACCCTTCCCCAAAAACCCGACGTGGAGGGTATCACAATAACTTCTTTAATGAAGTTAAAAATGCCGAAAAATCGGGAAATCAGGGAAGAAAGTACCCGAAAATACTGTAAAAATCGGATTCATTGTCCTAACTATTGAGAAATATCCAAAAAATAGGGCAAAATTTACTATAAAAGAGCGAAGAAAACTTATTTGTTCTTGAATTATTCCTTTAAACCGTTGGTGTTTTTTTATTAAACTAATTAAATTTTAAAAAGTAAAAGTTTCAAAATTCTTAGAATATTGTGACGAAGCGCGATTTCCTCCGGTAGAGCTTCATATTATTCGTCATTTAGTTGTTCACCCACTCCATCCCATACATTTTCCCAACTAAGCTCATTAAAACCCCTTACCGCAATACATGTGCAAATTTCAAACCGCGTTCAACCTCATTCCCCTTCACGGGGGGAAACGGGAAGGGGTTGACAAAACTTTAGTTTTCACGTTGAGAGTAAGGAGAAAACTTTCACCACGAGAAATAACAGCGATATAAATCGTTCAGGATTTTCACGCTTTTCGAACGTCAACCTTAAAAAAATAAAATCCCAGGTCATTTTGTCTAATTTTTTTTTCTTTATTTTTAGATATGCTGAGTGAATTTCAATGTCCACGTTAAAGGATTGATCTACATTAAGGTAAAAATATTTCCCATAGTTTTTTGATTTGTATACAGGGTGTCCGGAAACACATGGCAAGCGTCTGGGAGAGCGTTAAAAAGTGGTTTTACGAAAAAAAGTTAAATGTAAACCCCCTTAATTTAAATCAAAGAATTTGATGGTGTAGTTTAAAATCCGCCTGGATATACAGGGTGTCCCAGACACAACCTAACTTCGTTATTTCAAACGAGAACCCCTATTTTTTATTTCAGATTCGTAATCTACGCAAAATTTCAAGTAGATTTGAGTACTCATATGACGATTTTGGACAACTTTTAAAAAATGTCAAAATTTAGCGTTTTTTGCGCTAAAATCCGTTAAAATTGACCTAGGAGACTCGTTTTTTTTTAATTCCACTTATTTTTTCCCGAAGAATCCAACTGTCTCAAATTTGAGCATCTTCGCATTCTGCATCACGAGATTTCGTCGCTAATGGCCTTTTTTCAAGTTAGAACCCAAATTTTTAGTTCAGAAATGAAAATTAGCACTTGTTGAAAGGAATTTTTCTTTCGGACCACAAATTTTGAAAGAGCTACAGCGTCTTTTGTGTTTATGCAACAAAAATTAAAATTCCGTCAACAAATCGCTAATTTCCATTTTTGAAGTATGGAATTTGGAGTTAAACTTGAAAAAAGGCCATTAGCGACGAAATTTCGTGATGCAGAATGCGAAGATGCTCAAATTTGAGACAGTTGGATTCTTCGGGAAAAAATAAGTGGAATTAAAAAAAACGAGTCTCCTAGGTCAATTTTAACGGATTTTAGCGCAAAAAACGCTAAATTTTGACATTTTTTAAAAGTTGTCCAAAATCGTCATATGAGTACTCAAATCTACTTGAAATTTTGCGTAGATTACGAATCTGAAATAAAAAATAGGGGTTCTCATTTGAAATAACGAAGTTAGGTTGTGTCTGGGACACCCTGTATATCCAGGCGGATTTTAAACTACTCCATCAAATTCTTTGATTTAAATTAAGGGGGGTTTACATTTAACTTTTTTTCGTAAAACCACTTTTTAACGCTCTCCCAGACGCTTGCCATGTGTTTCCGGACACCCTGTATTATTTTTGGGAGTGTAGAAAATTATCTTAATCAACTTTTAAGCCCTTTGGCAAGAAAATAATTATGGAGATGAAATAGGGAGAAAATGTTTGAGTCTAAACTCCTCAGTGAACCGCGAATCCCAGCCGCTTCCATTACCTGATAAGTCACAAAGTCCAGTTCAGAAACTCCGAAGACCATAACTCGAAAATAAGAAAACTTTTAAAATTTTTTTTTCTTTCTTTTGTGATTTCAAAATTAAATTTTTCATTGGATATTCAAACTTATCGAATAGATTTTTTTTTTTTCAAAGCATAAGAAAAACTGAGTTTTTTTCCTTGAGATAAGCAAGAAAAATCTAGGTATTTGCATCGCAAAGAGAGGGACGCCTTTTTTTCCCTCAAAGATAAATTTATTCAATGCAGTACCACGATTTTTTTCTTCACTCCTTTTGGTTTTTAAATCTACGTTTGTCATCATTAACATATTTTTCTCATATTCAATATTTTCAAATTCAGCGTTTACTAGGTCCAGAAAATTTTTGAATATCGATTTTTTCTATATGTAGAAATTTAAGGCGTGGGAAAGCGTTTGAGTGGAGACCCAGGGCGGATGGCGATAAACGCCGTTGGAAGGGATAAAACTCACCCCCTCACCGGCAGACCATTTACCGCTTGTATATGGTGCTCCATCAACCCCCCCCCCTCCCACACGAGTGGCCATCTAAAATACGATTGTCCGATGGACGAATTCTCAAGACGCGAATGATGTTCAAACGGAAAACTATTTGTATCAAAATTGCGTTCTTTCGGTCTCCACATCAAAATATTATTTCATTCGTAAAGGAAAGTAGGTATGACCCTACTAGGTAGGGGGAAGTATAACAGAGAGGAAGTATTAGAGAGGGGAAGTATAACGGAGGGGAAGTATTAGGTAGGGGGAAGTATAACGGAGGGGAAGTATTTGGTTGGGGGAATTATCAGGGATGGGGGAGTATAACGGAGGGGAAGTATTGGTTGGGGGAATTATCAGGGATGGGGGAGTATAACGGAGGGGAAGTATTAGGGATGGGGGAGTAAACGGAAGGGAAGTATTAGGGATGGGGGAGTATAAGGGAGGGGAAGTATAACAGAGAGGAAGTATTAGGTAGGAGGAAGTATAACGGAGGGGAAGTATTAGGTAGGGGGAAGTATAACGGAGGGGAAGTATTTGGTTGGGGAATTATCAGGAATGGGGGAGTATAACGGAGGGGAAGTATTAGGGATGGGGGAGTATAACGGAAGGGAAGTATTAGGGATGGGGGAGTATAACGGAAGGGAAATATTAGGGATCGGGGAGTATAACGGAAGGGAAATATTAGGGATCGGGGAGTATAACGGAAGGGAAGTATTGGGATAGGGGAGTATAACGGAAGGGAATATTAGGGATCGGGGAGTATAACGGAAGGGAAGTATTGGGATGGGGGAGTATAACGGAGGGGAAGTATTAGGGATGGGGGAGTATTAGGGAGGGGGAAGTATAACGGAGGGGGGAGTATTAGGGAGGGGAGAGTATTAGGGAGGGGAAGTATAACGGAGGGGAAGTATAACGGAGGGGAAGTATTAGAGAGGGGGAAGTATAACGGAGGAGAAGTATTAGGGATGGGGGAAGTATACCGGAGAGGAAGTATTAGGTAGGGGGAAGTATTAGGTAGGGGGAAGTATTAGGTAGGGGAAGTATAATGGAGGGGAAGTATTATGGAGGGGGGGAAGTATAACGGAGGGGAAGTATTAGGTAGGGGGAAGTATAACGGAGGGGAAGTATTAGGAGGGGGAAGTATAACGGAGGAGAAGTATAGGAAGGGGGAGTATTAGGGAGGGGAGTATAACGGAGGGGATGTATTAGGTAGGGGGAAGTTTAACGGTGGGGAAGTATAAAGAAGGGAGAAATATAAAGGAGGAGAAGTATAATTTCTAGCATTTTAATATTAGTAAACAAAATACACCAACGAAAATTGTGTGAAAATCGGTTGAAAACTGTGGTCATAAAATGTTCCGGAAAAAATGCTACGGCCGGCCGGAACCACATTGTTGAGATCGGTATTGATGGCAACGTCAAGACCGTTTATTAAAGGATCGAAAGAAAACCTATATCAGAAGCACAGAATTCTCCGGGTCTTTCTCTAACTCTCGTCCTCCCCAGCCTTCGGTCTGTAATAAGGGGTTCTCTCATCCCCACCAAGTCCTTTTGGTACCTTCCGGTGCCATCCTAGGGCGAACTCTTGCATTTCGGGACTCAGGGACTACCGTTGAAGATCTTCTGATTTTGTTAAGTCCGAATTTGTGGTCCACTCAATGAGCTTTCTAAAAAGCCTAATAAAATGGAAATCGGACGATCCATTCTCGAGATATTTCAGATATATGCAAAAACCATGATATCATCCAACATATTGAAATATCTCAAAATCCATTGGTTTTAGCGACTCGACCGTTAAGTCAGAATTTGTGGTCCACTCAATGGGCTTTCCAAAAAGTTTAGTAAAATGAAAATCGAACGATCCGTTCTGGAGATATCTTCAGATATAGGCAAAAACCATGATATCAACCAACCTATTGAAATATCTCAAAATCCATCGGTTTTAGCGACTCAACCATAAAGGATTTCTTTCCAAGAGATCTCTATAATCGATGTGACCCTTCCCTAAAACCCGACATGGAGAGTAAAACAATAACGTCTTTAAGGAAGTTAAAAAGAAGTTAATAATTTTCGTATGTTCTCAGTTTTTCTCCCCTAAAAAATACCTTTTATAGCGTGATTTTTGGCCATTAATCTCCAGCAAGAAGCTTAAAAATCCCTTCTCAATCCTTGTTTTTTTAATCCTCACGTATTATGAGCAAACTTATAAATCATCAGGAACTCACCTTTCGCAAAGGAATTTATTATCCAACTCTAATAAAGTTTGAGATTTATCTGGCCCAGTAATGAAACCGTAAAAGCTCATGTAGGGGCGTAAAGGGGTTTCATAAATCCTCCGAACATATTTTAAAATGGGCAAGACCGCACCGATTAAAAATTATCGATTGAAATCGTTTTGAGGGAAATTTCCTTTTCTATTTTATAAAGAGGGGGTTATTGAATCCCTCTTTCAGCCATTGTAGGGCCCCCGGACATAATTCAGCGTGAGGCCACAATAGCCGAGAGCCATGTAAACCGATATTGGTTTAATAAAAAGCTACGATATTTGAACCGAAATAAACCCCTATCGTAAAAGTATACAGAGGAATTTCAACAATTTAAGACGTCGAGAAGAAGGTTAATTAAATACACTGAAGACTCATCAAAATTAAATGCAACAATCAAAACGTTTTAAGAGCTAGCACTTTCTTAATTTGATTAGTTCTTCTAGTTTCCTAGAAAACTTCTTTTGGCTTAAAATTAAAAAAAAAGTACTAGTCTGCAGCTGGCCCCAACGGGAACTTCCTTAAAGAGAAGTAACAATATAGGAGGGGGAAGTATAAGGGAGGGATGTATAAGGGTGGGAAGTATATGGGAGGGGAAGTAAACGGAGGGGTAAGTTTTTTTTCCGAAAAATTTTCGAAGTTTTTTTTTCGAAAAATTTTTTTAGTATTAAGGTAAAAATAATGGGATTTTTGCCAAAGGAAGGTCTCTCTCGTAAAGGGTGGAAGTATGAAATTTATCCTACTAAAATGATAATTAATGTAGAAAAATGATCAATTTGGAATGAATGAATGAATGAATGAATGAAAAAGTTCTTATATTTACAAAAATAAAATTACAAATTACAAATTCTTGTTTTACAAAAAAAAATCCCTGTTCACAAAAAAATGATCAATTTTTTTACACCGAAAATTCTTTAAAAATATAAGGAGAAATTGGTGAAAATTTGATGAAAATCGGTTGCAAACTGTGGTAAAGTGTTCCGGAAAAAAATGATTCGGACGGCCGGCCGGTACCACAGACAAAGTTGAGATCGGTAAAGCTCAAGATTTTATTTGACCCTCCGGGGTCTGGAAGACCCTTCTCCTAAACGTGGAGGGTATCACAATAACTTCTTTAAGGAAGTTAAAAAATAAAAAGTAATTTTTTTCTGCGTAAAATTTGTTGATCCATCATGAAAATTAAATGACAGAACGATTAGGAAGTTAGGATCCTGAAGTAAAAAAAGTACTTTCTCAACACTTTTTTTTTCCCCGAGACGTTCGAATAGTTCGCGTTAAAAGCTTACACAAAATATAAACCAAGTCTCCTTCATTCTTTATACTATGCAGGAACTTTTCCCATGAAAAATACATCAAAGAAACCCCAAAAGAAAAGGGTAAAAAAAAGAAGATATAATAAAATGCTTTAAGTGGTACTGGGTTGTTTGTGGGGAGTTTTTGAGCTACTGCCTCGCGAGGAGCACTCAACACCGTTTTTAGACTCCCTCCTAAATTTTTCGACCTCGGGACACCGGATATAAAACATAAAAGCAGCAATAAAAAGCGGAAAATAAAATTTCATACTCAATTTCATATTAACCATTTTATCTTAGGGAAAAAATGTATATTTTACTCAACTTCATTAGCCTTTTTTTTTGTTTGGGGAGATCTTAATACCAGTAAAATTTCCCACAATGCAATTAATCAAATAATAAAAAATCGTAAAATCGTAAAATCGTAATTGCAATTAATAGCTTCAGCAAAAAGAAGATAATTTCTGAAAAATCTAAAAATTACGCATGATTTTAGGCATATCTCCTAAACCGCCCGTTCTATAAAAAAATGTATAAGTAGCTTTCTATAGAAAATTTTATTTTAAATCATTTTGTACTTAGTCTTTATCTCGCTAGGGCGAGTGTTTTTTGAGTTATTTAGTGATTTGTCAAAAATGAAGGAAAGGAAATTTTTTTGATGGCTCGTAACTCCGAAACCGATTTTTTGAACAAGGTTATGTACAAAGCACTTTTTATTTGATTTTAAATTTTAAAATTTTTTACACTTATTACTTTTTGCGCTAAACTCCATAGTTTTCGAAAATTTTAGCAAAAAAGTGTTAAAATTCGACCAAATATTCTTTAATTTATTATTATATTAAATTAGGCCTAATTTTTCCGACTTAGTTGCATCATTCTGTCTGAAAACTGAAGGAAATGACCAAAAGTTGGGGAAAATGGTTTTTTTTGGTTAGAAAATGGTGAAAAACTGATAGAAGTATTAAAACTGAGAGTGTTCTTAATGAAATTATGACATGAAAGTTGAAAAGTCATGATAAGAAAGCAAAGGTTTCCTCCAGGGATTCTCAGGTTATCTTTTTTGCACCCTTAGGGTATTTTATAGGCCCCTGATAATGCACGTACGTTTACAAGGAAATTAAAATGCTAATGTTCTCCTGAGGATCATAAATATGTTTGAATGTGAAAGATCTTTTTAGTAGGGGAGACCGGGGCAGGTTGATACGCGGGGTAGGTTGATACAGCGTGTCCTGGGCGCGAAGTTTTTTTTACGCGCCAAAATCATGTAAACAAATTGTCTAGAACGTTCTCCTCGACTTGCCCGCTCACGCTCGGCACCCCACGCCTTTCACCCCACCCTGATAAGAGAATAACTGTTTTTCACCCTTCGAGTAATTTATTTTGATCCGCTTTGAGTGGATTTTTCAGCATCTTAAGCATTTCGGATCGTTTTCAAATTTGTATTTTTGGATTCAACAAAGAAAAGGCAAGTAGAATCTGTTTTATTTTTAAAATATTAGTTTTTATGATAGTTTTTAAATAATAACTTGTTGAATTCCCGACGGGGCACGTTGATACAAATATCGTGGGGCAGGTTGATACGGTCACCATGCTGTATCAACCGCATGGTGAACTGGATCCGGTGTCAAAAAAGAAAAATAAAGTGTCAAAAAGATTCAAAAAAGCTGATAGTGAATCAGAAGATGAAGATTCTCTCTGCCTTGTTGGCCTTAAGGCCTTTTCAAAATCAAAACCTGGGCAACAATGGATACATGTTTAGAATGTAAAAAATGGGCTCACGTCGAATGCGGAAACGACGATCCGATGTATACTTGCAAAAATTTTGAGTCGGATATCGAATTCATTTAGATAGTGATTGAAAAGTACGTTATTTTTAAAAATAAACTATTTAAAAATTACTTTTAGTTTTGTATCATCCTGCCCCAGCCATGTATCATCTCGCCCCGCATACGGGGCATTTTGATACAAATTGAAAATTTTTTTTAAACTGAAAAATAATCTAAAAAGCAAAATTTTTTTAAGTTGATAAATTTTTGGGTTGTATATGAACGTTTACTTAATGTTAATAAATTTTTTCGAAATTTTTTTTACCATACGGAAATTTTTAAAATTCAAAAACTCAAAAGTGTATCGTTTAGCCCCGGTCTCCCCTACGTAGAAAAGTAATGCGATAAATCATATTGGGCCTTGATTTTAGGAGGAAATTAAACTTTTTATCGTTCACTTTTTGATAGTACGTATCGTAATAAGGTGTTTCTGACATTAATACGTTTTTGATGGCTTCCCTATTTCCTCTTAACGACATTTTAATAAAAAAGTACTAGTCTGGAGCTGGCCCGACGGGAACTTCCTTAAAGAGAAGTAACAATATAGGAGGGCGAAGTATATGGGGGGGAAGTATAACGGAGTGGGAAGTATGTGGGAGGGGAAGTATGTGGGAGGGGAAGTATAACGGAGGGGGAAGTATAACGGAGTAGGAAGTATATGGGAGGGGAAGTATAACGAACGGGGAATATAACGAACGGGGAAGTACTAAGTTTTTTTTTTGTAAAAAAAAAAAATTTTGTTTCGGAAAATTTTCCGTTTTTTCTTTCTTTTTCTTTTTTTTTTTTTTTTTGTTTGAAAAATTTTCAAGTTCTTTTTTCGAAAAATTTCCAAGTGTCAAGGTAGAATAATGGGCTCTTTGGCCTAGGGATGTGCCTCTCGTAAAGAGTAGAGTACGAAATTTCTCGGTACTAAAAAAAAAAATTTTTTAACTTTTTTTTTTTCGAAAATTTTCTAAGTTTTTTTTCAAAAATTTTCAAAGTTTTTTTCGAAAAATTTCCGGGTTTTCCTTTTTTTTTTTTTTTTTTTTTTTTTTTTTTCGAAAAATTTTCTAAGTTTTTTTGTAAAAAAAATTTTTTTTTTTCGAAAAATTTCTGGGTTTTTCTTTCTTTTTTTTTTCTTTTTTTTTTTTTTTTTTTTGAAAAATTTTCTAAGTTCTTTTTTCGAAAAAATTTCTAAGTGTCAAGGTAGAAATAATGGGCTCTTTGGCCTAGGGATGTGCCTCTCGTAATGGGTAGAAGTACGAAATTTCTCCCTACTAATAAAAATAGTAATTAAAAAGTGGCAATTTTTTTTGCACCAAAATTCTTAAAAATATAAGGAGTAATTGGTGAAAATTTGGTGAAAATCGGATTAACAATTCGGCCGCAGCGAATTTTTTAAAATTTCAAACAGACATATCTCCGCCATTTTTTCGAAATTCAAAAATCCCCTCGTTACATTCTTCTTCACCGGCTAAAGAAATTGTGTAAAAATTTGGTGAAAATCGGATGAAAATTGTGGCCGTAAAGTGTTCCGGAAAAAAATGCTACGGACGGCCGGCACACAGACAAAGTTGAGATCGGTAAAGATCATATTCGATTTGACCCTCCGGGGTCTGGAAGACCCTTCCCCAAAAACCCGACGTCGAGGGTATCGCAATAACTTCTTTAAGGAAGTTAACAGTTTTTTAAACGATTGAAATTATTAAATGTTAGCGGTTTATTTGGAGGAGTCGGCGGGGGACCTAAATGACCGCATACGCCCTGCGGTCGACTTGTTGAAAAGCGCTCAACTTAGAATTTCGACGGCAATTAGCAGGCCTGCATTGTTTCGCAAATTGTCCCGGGTCTCGTAATATTTAGTACAATGCGTCGCGGGAAGTTCCCTCCTCGTTATTTATTTTCGAGGGTAAATATTTATTTAGCCGCTCGTGAAAGAGGCTAATCTGCATATTCGCACCTCAACGAACCCCTCAGATTTTAACAAACTTCAAAACGTCATTGAACTCCCTAATCGTTAACAGACTTTTAATTAGTTATCAAAGTTAGTAAGACACAAACTTAAATAGATTCCTTGTTAATGATCTTATAAGTAACATTAAGAAGTTTGGCTATTTCAATTCCTAATCTTTAAAATTGCAAACCCGCAAACTCTTAGGTAATTTTGGTCTCAAAGAAAGATTTTTTTCCCACTTTCTTTTGAGAATCTTCCATTGCCGTGGACTCAAAATATGATAATAGAAGACAAGTCGTCCGTAAGATCAAGGTGGAAATTGTCAAAAGGATGAAAAGTTCTTTCTTTACCAATCAGAGAGAGGGTGGGACTTGAGTGCACTTTCTCAGAGAAAAGGCAACTTAAAAAAAAATCTTTTGTTCAAATTTCGATACGTAAATCAGCCATTACCCTATTTCGTACTTCTCCGAAATTTTCATAATCAAGAAAAAATACTCAAAAATTCCTTAAAACGAAGGTTTTTTTTAGTTGTTAATAAATCGAGTAAAAAGTCCAAAAATACCCTAAATGGCGTTAAAGGGTGATTTTTCGCTGGGAAACCCCGAAAATCAAATTATTGAAGGTAAAATTAGGGTTTTTTAGAAATGGGGTTATAAAAAGTTCGTTTTTTTTCCCTAAAATGTCACCTTTGCCTTATACTCAGTGGGACGAAGGAAAGGTGTTTGAAATTATTGCTTATTTCTGATTTTGATAAAGAAAAAAAGGGTACCTGTTTGAAGAGCTTCCAACGAAAACTTCCTTAAAGTAAAGTAAAAAATAAAAGGGGAAGTAAAAGGAGGGGAAGTATAACGGAAGAGGAAGTATAATGGAGGGTAGGTATACGCGGGGAAGTATAAGGGAGGGGAAGTATAAAGGATGTTACAAAATTCCTTGTTCACAAAATTAATTTTTTTAAATTAGAGACCTCAATGTAAACAACTTGATATGCACAAGGACTTTTGTAACAACCTAGTATAGGAGGGGACGTATAAAGGAGGGGGAATAAGGGAGGGGAAGTATAACGGAGGGGAAGTACAAAGGAGGGGAAGTATAAAGGGGGAAGTATAAAAGGTGGGGGAATTTTGTATCGAAGTAGAAATAATGGGACTTTTGCCCAAGGAGGTCCCTCTCGTAACGGGTGGAAGTATGAAATTTCTCCCTACTAAAATAATAAGTCATGTAAAAAATTGATAATTTTTTTACACCAAGAATTCGTAAAAAGTATAAGGAGTAATTGGTAAAAATTTGGTGAAAATAATACAACGGTTCGACGTAGCGAATTTTTTAAAATTTAAAACCATATCTCCGCCATTTTTCGAAATTCAAAATGGCCCTCTTCCCCAAAAAAATTTGGTGAAAATCGGTCGAAAACTGTAGTAAAGTGTTCCGGAAAAAAATGCTTCGGACGGCCGGCGGCACCACAGACAAAGTTGAGATAAGATCAATACTATTTGACCCTCCGGGGTCTGGAAGACCCTTCCCCAAAACCGACGTGGGGGTATCACAATAACTTCTTTAAGGAAGTTAAAAAATGGACCTCGCGTGAAAGAAAATAAAAATAAAAAAACTTACCGTTTTCTCCTCTCGCTTTTCCGGGAGCCTGGCCGTTTTTTTTTTTTCTTTTAATTTATGTTATTTTGAGAACGGTGAAACTTGATGATAACATGAATTTTTAAATAAAGAGAACAATATAAAGAAAACAATTCGATTTTAATCTAAACAATAATTGATTCACAAAAAAAAAAAAATAAATAAATTGACAAAAAAAGAGAAATTACAAAACTCCAGGCCTAAAAATTCAAATTTTTTTTTGAGCCAGGATAAATTTAAAAAATCCCACATTCTCTTTTCCGGATTATTTTTCGACTCCCTTCTTTATCGCCATTTCTTCTATCTTTTTTCTTTCCACTTTTAATACTCAAACTTCATTTTTTCGGGATTTTAGGGTGTTTACCTCGTTTGTTGGGACCTTCTTTGGGCAAAAATCCCAATATTTCTACCATAATACTAGAAAAAAATTTTGAAAAAAATAAATAAAACAGCAAATGATTAAAAAATTGAGAAAAAAAAACACCTCCCTTAACTTGAAAACTTTACTGACTAATAGAGTTAAAAGACTCCTCAAGCTTAAAAGACTCCTTGAACTTCCCCTCCCTTATACTTCCCCTCCTTGAACTTCCCTCTCCTTAATACTTCTCCCTCCTTTAACTTCCCTCTCCTTTATACTTCTCCCTCCTTTATATTTCCCCTCCTTGAACTTCCCCTTCCTTTATACTTCCCCCTCCGCCATACTTTCCCTGCTTTATAATTCTCCCTCCGCCATACATCCCCTGCTTTATGTTTCCTCCAGCTCTATACTTCCTCCTGCTTTATACTTCCACCTCCGTTATACTTACCCTGCTTTATACTTCCCCCTCCGTTGTACTTACCCAGCTGTATACGTTCCCCTCCTTTATACTTTCTCCGTCATCCTTCACCTCCTTTATACTTCCCCTCCTTTGTACTTTTCCCACTTCTTTTGTACCCCTTCCGTTATACTTCCCCTCACTTATACTTCCCCCTACTTTATACTTTCCCCTTTTTTATACTTCTCCCTCCTTTATACTTCCCCCTCAACACTTGCCCCTTCTATATTGTTACGTCTCTTAGAGGAAGTTTTCGTTGGAAGCTCTTCAAGTTTAAAGACTTCCTTTTTCTTCATCTTCTTCCGTACGTATTTTTAAATTTAATTTTTTGTACTCGCTTCGCCATTAAAAAATAATTTTTGGGGAGGGATTTTGGATGTTTTTAGTGCATGAGTTTGGAATTGGGTCGAGTAGTGTCTCGAGAAAGCGTGGACAAAACAAGCGGAGGATAAACAAACCCGCGAGTAAACTTGTTTCGAAGCACGCGGGGGTAAGTTTTCAACCCTAGGGCGTAATCTCCATCGCCTCCCCCACACTTTCCACCCTCTTAATTCCTTTTCTTACAAAACAGTTAATTTGTCCTCGTGCCTCCGAGATTTACGCTCGTAATACATTTCCTTCCCAGGTTTAGGACTCGGAGTTTAATCCTCGATTTCTAACAAACCCTTTCGCACATTCCACGGGGGCTTAACTCGCACGGTGAAATATTAGTTCGGGGCGAAATCCCTTCGACCCTCCTGATTCCTTCTTTACTCCTTTTCCTTTTTCTAATGGCCTTTTATTTATTTCTTTTTCTTGCAAATCACTTTCAGAATATAAAGTATACAAAAGAAACTTCAAAATAATGAAGAAAAAGCGAAGATTTCCCTTAAGGATCTATTATTTTCATCACTAATACTTTCAAAAAGTCCCTACGTATCTCCGGATTTCTCACTTGTCAATTAAAACATTAGAGAAAACTTTTCAAGAACACTATTCCATTAAAATAATAAACATGCCCTAAAACAATAAATCTTCCACACGTTTCACATCTTTTAAAACGGCGTAAATCACAGACCCGCTTTGCCGCTGAGACTGGCAGGTTACAACGCCCGCATCACTTGGAAAACTAATCAAAATTATAATGAATTCCCATCCTAATTTTAGATTATAAAATTTTATTTCTAAGAGTTTCAATTACTTTAAAAAAAAACTTTATAACAATATTTTTACTATTTTGCATATTGAAAGATAAAAGAAGCTATAAATTCTTTTTAAACTATTAAAAAAATAATTAAAACTGAAAATTAAAGATGAAAACAATAAAAATGCAAATTCAGTTTTTTTAACCTGAATATGCTTTTTCCGCTGTGAATTTTTATCCGAAAATACCATACGTATTGTGTATTTGAATAATGTATTCCGGTATCTATGACAAGATGATGTTTTTTTTTGTTTTTCTCCCGAATAAGGCAAAACAACTTTTTTTTTTCTGGCAGAAAATATACCTTCGGATTTCTGACTGCGATTTTTCCTCCGAAGAATGTTAACTGTATTTCCGGTTAGGTGACTTATGATGGGATAAGATAAAAAAAAGTCAAACATTGCCTTTGGAACTACGTTTCTTTATATTTTCAGACAAAATATAAGGGGCGACTTAAGAATATTGCAAATAATAAAATAATGGTATAAGATTTTATTATTCAAATAAGAGACGTATTTCAATAAAATGAGAAATCGACCTACATATATTTGCTTCCAGTCTAGGACATATTACGTTAAAAGGAAAAAAAAAGTATAAAAATTATGGTTCCGAATTTAATCAAGAGAGGGCAGGTGAATGACAGAGAAGGAATATAAAATTCCTGAACTAAATAAATAATAAAATATAAAAACTGAAATAAATTCTTGAACTAAAAACCGAGAAAAATTCCCTAAAATCCTATAAAATAGGTTAATTTGTCAAAGAGCCAAGGGATTCTACCAAAACTTTTGTAAACATGAGCTATCTCTATCAAAAAAAATTGAAAAAGAAAAACTACCTACCAAAGATCCTGTAAAAATGGGGTTTCTTGAACTAACAACCAAGGAGTAAAATCGTGTGAAAATTGGGTTACATTGTCTAAAAGCCAAGAAACTCCATAAAATCCTTTAAAATTGGATTTTCTAGTCAATACTAAAATCTGGAAAACATTTCGGTTTTTATAAGACAAAAAACGGGGACCCCCATATCTAACTCATTAAAACCAAAACTTAATGAACCCTTCAGAATATGATCATTATTAAAATACCTAAAAGACATCGTTTAGTGGATTTAACGCGTTATACTTGCGGCCGTTAACGGTTTTACGGGCGATAATACGAACTTAAGTAGATTCGGTGACACCTTTTACCGAAACGAGCATACATAATGTTTTTTTATGGAGTTCGAGGGTGAAAAAAAGATTTTTTTTAAAACCCAAACGTGTTTTAACTGATCGAAAATATGTATCGCTAGGTGATATATCTGTCTCTAAGTGTTGTGATGGTAATGTTCCCCTTGCCCGGGGCTCAACTCCGGCCCATCTGCGTTAACGACGCGACATTAGCATAGAAAAGCGATTCAAAAGATTTTTTTATCCTCTCCCTTATATTCTTGTTTCTCGACTTGTTTTCTACATTTTCATTAACTTCTTTGTGTAATACATTAAAAAAGATAATTTAGGGGTTTTTTGAAGTTTTATTTTTTTTTATAAACGAAAATGTTTGAGTGGTTTTCTTTTTCTCCACACTTTACTACCCTTTTCCCCTTGTGTTATCCGATCGGAAGCGGTTAATTTCAACCGCTGTAAATTCCTTTTGTTCTTTTACCAACAACTTTCTGACAAAGCCTTAAAACCTGAATTATTTTTTACACTCTTAACCCTCTACTTTTCCAAATTATAAACAAAAAGAATTCATAATTCAATTTTATTGATGATGAAAGGTAGGGATTATTATTTTTCTTAGAAAAGCCTAAATTTGGTCACTCTAAAAAATGAGCGTTTGTTGGTCAGAGGACTGAAAAAAAGGATTTTGTAGGTGGATGGAAAAAGGCTAAAATCCCTTCAAACATTTTTTTTTTTTTGGTCATGGGGGCCATGATGACTAAAGGGTTCTAGGAAATTTTTTTTCGCTTTTGGGATTTTAAACGGAATTATTTTATCTCTATAAGGGGCTGTGTAAGAAAAATTCATCAAATTTCAAGGAAGAGTGTTTTTCCTTAAATAAGTTATTGTTTACCCTCCACGTCGGGTTTTCTAGACCCGGAGGGTAATCTTTACCAATCTCAACTTTGTGTGTAATGCCGGCCGGCCGTAGCATTTTTTCCGGAACACTTTACGGCCACAGTTGACTACCGATTTTCACCCAATTTTCAAAAGATTTCTTTAACCGGTAAAAATGAATGAAACGAGGGGATTTTTGAATTTCGAAAAAAAATGGAGGAGATATGTCTGTTTGATATTTAAAAATTCGCTGCGGCCGAACCGTTGGTCCTATTTTAACCAATTATCATCAATTACTCCTTATGTTTTTTACGAATTTTTGGTGTAAAAAAAAATCATCATTTTTTTAAAAGATTAATTATCATTTTAGTAGGGAGAAATTTCTAACTTCCACCCGTAACGACCTTTTTTTTACCGGATTGTAGGTAGTTTGTCTTGGTTTTTGAACCGAGAAATCCCATTTTAACAGGAGTTTTGGTGGTTTTCTTCGGTTTTTTGAGCATTTTGTTAGTTTTAGTTTAAGAAATCCAAATACAGGATTTACGGTAGTATTTTTTTTTTCAGTTTTTTAACGGAGAATCCTCATGTTACAAAAGTCTGTAGGATCACTTTGCTTTTGACAAATTAACCCTTTTGTAACAGAATTTTAGGGAGTTTCGAATGCATATTTATATTCTAAGTAAATGAAAAAGGAAAGAAGCCCAATAAGTAAGATGCCGGATATAGAATGTTCGATGGAGAAAGAAAACGATGATGAAGATTCTCCAACAACTACTGCTTACGCGAAATTTAGCCAAGGGCCTAGTGAAGGATACAGAATAACTCATTTAAGAGGTCATCGTAAAGTCTCCGCAAAAAAAATGGTTCAACATTTAGCTTTGAAGTACCCAATCCAGGTCTTGCGGATACTCTTTCGGGGATAGACTTCCTCATAAAAGGTACATAAGAATCCCTGAAAGATGGAATAACGTTGTGGTCGTTGGAGGAATAAATAGGACTTTGATTTCTCATTTCCTGAAGTAGACGGCGTGACGCGTTGGTTTCTTCTTCAAGAACATCAATTGGGGATCGTTGAAATCGCAGAGGAGGTTCCAACATGGTTGAGTTGGCGACCGGCTGAATCGTTGGTTGTCGAACAGGAGCTGGTCGAAAACCAGCGAATACGCCATCTCCTGGTCGAAAACCAGCGAATACGCTATCTCCTGGTCGAAAACCATCGAGGACGCCATCTCCAATTAGGTCGAAACAGCAATCGCATTAAAAGTTCCAAAAGTTAAAAAATCAGAATTCCAGGAGCTGGTCGAAAACCAGCGAATACGCCATCTCCTGGTCGAAAACCAGCGAATACGCTATCTCCTGGTCGAAAACCATCGAGGACGCCATCTCCAATTAGGTCGAAACAGCAATCGCATTAAAAGTTCAAAAAGTTAAAAAATCAGAATTCCAGGAGCTGGTCGAAAACCAGCGAATACGCCATCTCCTGGTCGAAAACCAGCGAGGACGCCATCTCCAATTAGGTCGAAACAGCAATCGCATTAAAAGTTCAAAAAGTTAAAAAATCAGAATTCCAGGAGCTGGTCGAAAACCAGCGAATACGCCATCTCCTGGTCGAAAACCAGCGAGGACGCCATCTCCAATTAGGTCGAAACAGCAATCGCGTTAAAAGTTCAAAAAGTTAAAAAATCAGAATTCCAGGAGCTGGTCGAAAACCAGCGAATACGCCATCTCCTGGTCGAAAACCAGCGAATACGCTATCTCCTGGTCGAAAACCATCGAGGACGCCATCTCCAATTAGGTCGAAACAGCAATCGCATTAAAGTTCAAAAAGTTAAAAATCAGAATTCCAGGAGCTGGTCGAAAACCAGCGAATACGCCATCTCCTGGTCGAAAACCAGCGAGGACCATCCCAATTAGGTCGAAACAGCAATCGCATTAAAAGTTCAAAAAGTTAAAAAATCAGAATTCCAGGAGCTGGTCGAAAACCAGCGAATACGCCATCTCCTGGTCGAAAACCAGCGAGGACGCCATCTCCAATTAGGTCGAAACAGCAATCGCGTTAAAAGTTCAAAAAGTTAAAAATCAGAATTCCAATTTCACGTAGAAGGTGTGCGATGTGAAGAAGCATGAACTTTTTTTGTAATATTACATGTATTTTGAAATGATCCTTTAATTTGAAATTTTCGAAGAAATACAAAAAAAAATACAATAGTTAGATTTCTTTCTTGGAAATCTACCTAAAAATAAAAATTTTTTTTCAAACTGCTGAAAATCCTCTAAAACTATCGTTTATCTTTTAAAATGAAAATAAAATGAAAGCACTAGTTTGAAGAGCTTCCAACTTTGGTGAAAATTGGTTCAAAACTGAGGCCGTGAAGTGTTCCGGAAAAATGCTACGGCCGGCCGGAACCACAGACAAAGTTGAGATCGGTAAATAGATTTGACCCTCCGGGGTCTGGAAGACCCTTCCCCAAAAACCCGACGTCGAGGGTATCACAATAACTTCTTTAAGGAAGTCACAAATTTATTATTCCTTTTGGAAGTATAAATTATTTTCCCTGATTCCTTTTGGTTAAATTATTTTTGGTATGAAGGGATTTCTTGGGGGGAAATGACTGCAAAGAAGAAAAAGTTGAGCTGGTCACGGTCAGAAGGTTCTTTAAGGAAGTTAAAAATCGCTGGAAACAGAGAAAGAAGACCATTTTTAAGCTCATCTTTAGTATTTTAGTCTTCAAAAATCGAGGAGTTTCCCACATTTTATGATTTTTTGAGGAGTTTTGTAGTTCTAACTTCAATCTCGATGTTTTGAGACAAAAAGAACGATCGGTGTATTACGAGACTTCTAAGGTTAGTTGTGCTTGTTATTTCTCCTGATAACAAAAGCGCTAATCCTAAAAATTAATCCCTAAAGCGCTAGTTGGCATTTTAACTCAAAGAGACGTTATTGGGACACCCTCATTGGAAAAGAGCAAGGACCATGTACTGACTTCCTGTCAGCCTATGACGTAGGGAAACTAAGCTCAGTGGTACCAACGTGACTCGGCGAATCTTCGAATCAAACTCAACGATAGGACGGGCGCCGAAAGGCTTGCAGAGACTTATCCGATGGACTTGCGCATTCGATTTTTTTCGACCACGTTGCGGTCCGGTTTAACAAATTGAGAAAAAAGGGACTTTTCTAATGGGATTTTGGATTTTGGTAAGGAAAACGCCAGGAAAAAAGGTGGAAAAATCACAAACTTGGGACGGTCATCTGTCCAAAGCAAAAATTAAAAAAGGTACTCCAAAATTTTATTCGAAAATCCAATCCGGCCCGATTGGACCAAAATGTTTAAAATTAAAATAAAAAGGTATTTTTTCACTTTAAGACAACAAAAAACAGATAAAGGATGTTTTTGTCCCCCAGATTGTAAGTACTGCCGACAAAGCTGTTTATGGCCAAAAAACCTGTAAATGATGTTTATTCACTATAAGACTTAAGAAAACGGTAATTTTTTTAAAAAAAAAAAACCATTCAGCAATTCTGCTAAAAACCTTTCAGCAATATGAATGTTATACTCAGTTTTTCAGTGAAAATGTCCTTGCTTACTAGCAGACTTAAACCATTTTGAGACGTTTTCTTTAATTTTATTGATGATCAGTAGGGAGAAGCTTTAAATCACAATCACAAATCAGTTAAAATCACAAATCGTACAAACCGTAAAAAGGTGAGAAATGTCGA
>JACGAQ010002429.1:0-41334 GCA_014119065.1 Orius insidiosus
ACCAATTTTCACCCAATTTTCACCAATTACTCCTTATATTTTTGAAGAATTTTTGGTGTTAAAAATTGCCACTTTTTACTTTTCATTTTTTTTAGTAGGGAGAAATTTCATCTACCCATTACGAGAGGCATATCCCTAGGCCAAAGAGCCCATTATTTCTACCTTGGCACTTGGAAAAATTTTCGAAAAAAAAAAGCTTAGAAAATTTTTCAAAAAAAAAGGAAAACCCGGAAAATTTTTCGAAAAAAAAACTCGGAAAATTTTTTGAAAAAAAAAAAAACAAAAAAAAAACTTCCCTCTCTTATACTTCCCTCCCTTATACTTCCCTTCCTTATACTTCCCCCTCCTTATACTTTCCCTCCGTTCGTTATACTTTCGTTCCCTGATACTGCCCCCTCCGTTATACTTCCCCTCCCATATACTTCCCTCCTTTGTACGTCCCCTCCGTTATACTTCCCCATCCTATATTGTTACTTCTCTTTAAGGAAGTTTTCGTTGGAAGCTCTTCAAACCGGTACTTTTATAAGATGCGTATAATGAAATGTTAGCTTAGTAGGTACGAGATAAAATCGAAGGTTGTCAGATTTTTTTCTACTCTATCGAGAAAGAAAAAAGAGCTTAGGGTAGATAGAGTAAAGAGGTTTAAGGGAAGGGGCGTTTGAAAAAGGATTAAGAGGTCGGAGGTCGTTACAGGTTTGGTCCTGCCACAAGGGAGCTCTTATTGATACAGCCAAATCCTTTTCCCGCCCTAACGTAGGCTCGAAAACCCCCGGGGACATCCCCCGGAAGGCGACCTCTTCACGAAATAACCCTTCGAACAAGACATTTATGAACGCCTTTTATCCTCCGACGAATTTATGTCCCCCGACGATACGTTCCCCGCCCCGGATCCAATATCGAGAATGATCTATTCTATTCTCTCGCTAAATGAACAACATTCATAAGTTTACCCCCGTTGTGGGATATTGGAAAAAAATGTGATATCTGGTTATGAAATTCTACCTCCGGGGATATTAGGTAGACGTTTTTCCATCTAATAACTCCACATTTTAAAATATGTTGTAGGCAGATTATACGTTTTTCTCCATTATTAAAAAATTCCAATGTTGAATAAATATCCTTCCCTTATACAAGTAAAAAGGTATTCCAAGTCAAACCAAATAGTACTCGGGGTTTCTAGGCCAAACCGTAGGCTTTTGCCTTTTTTACCACCAGGATTTTTAAGTGCCTTTCTCCTCAAAAGATTTTAAGATGTACGCAAAATTTTTATGCGGTAGATTAATAAAATGTACCTTTTTTTTATTAATAATAAAAAGTGTTATTGAAGGGGGAAAAAGTTGTTTTATTGAAAGTTTTATAAGGAAACAATATAGGAAAAAGAACCGGGGCAAAATAACGTTCGGACGATAAATCAGTTCTTGTAAAACACCTGAGCCCGTCTGCAGAGACTTTCGAACTACGTACTTAATTATAGACTTTTCCCTTGTCGAAATCCGATCCCCAAGAGATATGTAAAACATAAAGAAACTATACCCTTTTTTTGGATTTGCGAAATTCCGGACCTGAATATTTAATGCGGCTAATATTAAAATCGAGCACGTAGATTTTGACGGAAAAAGTCTCATTTTTTTTTCTTTTCAAAGAAACAGAGAGCCAATTCTGGAAGTTTTCCGATTCGTCGATGACCCTGGTTAGGGTTGAAAAGGGATACTTGAGGGAAACTCAAATTATAAAACATAAGTGAGACCTTTTCATAAGCTAAGATGTTTTTCAGAAAGGGGGGTTGAAAAAATTGAAGTTTCCGTATAAATTTCACGAATGGTAATTCCTTTCATTTAAAAACACGGTTTAAATTACCAGAGGGAAAATGGTGGGAAAAAAAGCGAATATAAATAGGCACTTTTGAGGTTTCTTAACGAGCATTTTCACAATGAAAGAACTGTGAATGGACGCTACTATTATCGTCAAATTAAAATTGTTTAAAAGTATGGAAGGAGTGAATTTTTAATTTCAAAAATCCTGACTCTACAAGGACATCTTTAAAAATCTATAAGAGATTATAGTTACTGGGGGCATTAAGCAAAATTTGGGTGATCGGGGCAATGTGGCTGGGCGCGTTAGCGTGAGTCCTTTTTTTTAATTTAATTTTATTAAGATACTAAACCAACATGACCGCTAAGTCTTGCGGGTTTAGTATGACAAAAGAAAATTTGAGGAGAGATGAAGCGCCCGTGCTCCTGTTTTCAAGCTCCCCTTGGCGGGCGTCGCAAAATGCTGTTTACCGGTAATATATTAATTCGCCTTTTCAAAGGCGTGTTCAATTTTGATACAAAATTGTTAGTCTTTCATGGCGATATAAAGCAGATTTTTACCATTAAACTTAATAACAAATAAATCAATAAAAAAAGATAACGATCTACCTACTTAAAAATAATGATTTTTTTATCGTAAGTCTCCGTCCGATTTGACCGAATAATTTTTTATATATAAAAATCGCTTGAAAATTCGCCTGTCCGCAAATCCAATTTTCTCAAAGGCGTGTTCAAAATACGACTTTTTCCCCTCCTTTAAAGGTAAAGGAAAAGTAACTTTTTTTTCTAAGTATCTTTCTCCTTGAATACAAACGCGGTTTCGGGCGTGAGTTTCCCCAACTCGTCTCTCCCTAAATCTTTTTGTATTAATAGTTTTTTTAAATATTGTTCAACAAAAATTTTCCTAAAAAAATTTGCGTAGGTAGTTTTTAAATAAAATATGAGATTATTTAATTATTTGATCCTAAAAGGACAGCTTAATAGGTAATTAAAAATGAGAAATATAGTCCGGTAAATTTTAAACTCCATCGCAAAATCTATTTCTGAAAATATAACGAACCTATTTGTATTTTCATCATTTTGCATAAAAAACAAATTATTTTTGAATATTTATAAAGAGAGAAATTTCATGACGGAGAAAAATAAAAAAAGGTGTTTTTTTAAACAAAGGAATTTTATACCAAAACAGTTTAGCCTCACATGAAAATCTGGTTGTTCCCCAGATAGAAAAGAGATAAAATTAAGTTTTATACTGATGTAACAAGTGCTTCGTTTGCTTTGGGATTGGAGTAGGGGCGAGATTAGTTTCGGAAATACGTTTCGGACTAGAAGAAGGGTCTGGAAACAAAAAGGTTTCTGGTAAATGGGCATGTCTAAAGGGGAATCCTTGGGCCGAGGTTTAGATTAGGGCCTACTATCGCCATGGGACACTCTTAAATCCTCCCTTCCCACTCTTAACTTCCCCTAGCCTATAGTCTAATGTCATTATTATTCGGACGCTACGCGAAAACTTTTCGGAAAAACGAGTTTAAAAAATTTGTCCCTTTTTAAAGCTTCCAATGCCTTTAATCCATTAAAAATTTGCTCCTTAAATTAACTTATCAAGATTAATGAACTTGAGAGTAATAAACTTGGGATGTTGATAAATGATAATTTAATATCTGAACTGGTATATTTTATCAGAGTTTAGAAAATTAATTTGAGAAGTATACCAATATTAAAGTTCTCTTCAAAGTAATGATCATCTATTCCAATTTCTACCTCGGTCCTCCCTTAGGGAGTAAGACGAGACTCGAAGCGCTTAGTCGATGATGCTAATCCGGGGTTCCGTAATGAGAAAGAAACAAGCTTTCCTGGACTCCAGCCATTACTAATACTTAAGGACTTATTTACTTAAAAGTGAGGAAAACCTAAACGAAACACAGTTTTCCCACCTTAAACGCTTACAAGTTTTTAACCCCTTTCACGGCTAAATTTGTGTTCAATTTGAATTTTAATCTCCGCAACTTTTATGAGAAGAATTTCCCCAAAATTTATATAAGTTTTGATAACAGTTTTTAAAACAAACTCACCTGTGGTATTCTGAAAAGGCGGAGTAAGTTTGCGACTTGGATCGAAGTGACGCTCGATGCGGCACCGACGACGCCGGAAATTACTTTTTTCACTTGCGTTTTATTGCAGCTGTATTCGCCATCATCGATGTTGCTTATGGAACCTTAAAAAAAAGTTAAATATCAAAAGTTTTATTTTGTTCGTTAAAACTTCGATTAAAGAGAGAGCTTCTTACAAGAGCACTCTAAGAACAACCATAAGAGGATACGTTATTTAAGGTATCGCTCAGGCCCATTTCATCCATCCCTCGTTCTCGCCCTTTTGAAGGAATTAAAAGGCGCTGCACTAGCACTCGACCCAAAACCAGCTTTACACTTTTTCTTTCGCCCTTATATAATGACTTTTTCTTTCGGACTTGTTTCCCTCAAAGCTTTACACCTAGTTTTCTCTAACTTTTAAAAGGCTTTTTAAGGAGCGTTTTTTCTTCATCAGTAAAGATTTAATTTTGAAAACTTAAAAGTTATCTTGTTTTTAAATATTTTATTAGAAAAAAAAGGCTTTAGTTGAAATTCCGCCACTCGAAATTGGTTTAATGGAAAGGACCGGGTTGAAAAGCCTAATGACTTCACCGCGGTAATAATCCAATCTCGATTCCACCTTTAGGCGACTCTTAGGAGGGGAAAAAAGGAGTGCCGCAGACAGCCCGAAGCTTTCAGAGAGAGGAGAAAATCTTAAAAATTTTTCCGCAGTATAATATTATGCTTGGGAACTTTGACTTGATCGAATTTTGAATGAGAACCAGGGGAGAAGGATCAATTATCACGTTTCATAGCTGCTTGCTTTTGACAATACCTCTCAACTCCGGTAGCTTTAGTAAGAGAGAATCTCTATGAAACTAGTCTGCTATATTTCCTAGAAAATAGGTAACAAACTTAAGTAGAATATAGATTTATTATTGAACCTATTGTAACTTTTTTGACTTCCTTAAAGAAGTTATTGGGATACCCTCCACGTCGGGTTTTTGGGGAAGGGTCTTCCAGACCCCGGAGGGTAATTCGAATATGGATCTACCCCGATCTCAACTTTGTCTGTGGTTCCGGCCGGCCGTAGCATTTTTTTCCGGAACACTTTACGGCCACAGTTTTCATCCGATTTTCACCAAATTTTCACACAAATTTCTTTAGCCGGTGAAAAATAATGTAACGAGGACGATTTTAAAAAATTCTGTTGGAAATTTTAAAAAATTCGCTGCGGCCGAACCGTTGCGTTGGTCCGATTTTCACCAAATTTTCACCAATTACTCCTTATATTTTTGAAGAATTTTTGGTGTAAAAATTGCCACTTTTTAATTATTAATTTTTTTTTAGTAGGGAGAAATTTCATACTTCTTCCCATTACGAGAGGCACATCAATAGGCCAAAGAGCCCATTATTTCTACCTTGACACTTAAATAAATTTTCGAAAAAAAAATCGGAAAATTTTTCAAAAAAAGGAAAATCCGGAAAATTCTTGGAAAATTTTTCGAAAAAAAACTTTGAAAATTTTTCGAAAGAAAAAAAAACTAGGAATGTTATACTACAAACCCTCTGTTATACTTCCCCTCCGTTTTACGTCCTCTCCGTTATACTTCCCCCTCCTTTATACTTCCCCTTCCCATATACTTCCCCTTCCCATATACTTCCCCCTCCTATACTTCCTCTTCCCATATACCTCCCCCTCCTATATACTTCCCCTTCCCATATACTTCCCCCTCCTATATACTTCCCCTTTCCATATACTTCCCCCTCCTATATTGTTACTTCTCTTTAAGGAAGTTTTCGTTGGAAGCTCTTCAAACCAGTACTTTCCTCTCGCAATGTTCGTTGGATAAGATGAAAAAATACAACGAATTACTTAACGAATAATATTCGACCAAAAGGAAAAAATGAGGTAGTCTTATGAATTATTTCCCCTATCCAATACGTACATCCCGGTAAATTGACGATAATTTAAACGGAACAAGAGACACTGGAGAGTCCGTGCGTTAGAACTATGGGATTGTTGACTTCCCCATCTCTCATTAGTTTAAGGGAAAGCATCTCAATTATGTAAATTTCTCCAAGTTAAGCTGTTATTCTCGTTGCCTCTCGGGTCTCTTCAGTGTTTTATTTAAATGAATCGTTACTTTAACGCTACTAATTTCAGAAGCAGATTGTTTTTTAATTATTTGTAATGCAGAAAGGTTCTGAGGATTGGAATCGGGAGAATTTGAAGGAGGTCTAGTGGTCAACCGCAGTCTGACAGAAGCCTACCTACGTTTCTAGGCTTCCATATCGATGCCCCTTTAAGTTAACATTGTTGCCACATTCTCCCATCACGTTTCACGAAAGATTGGCAATACTATTCGTAATATGTAAATGGTCAAACGGCGAACGTTTCAAAAACGATTCGGGTCAAGTGTCTTGGGATTTATGAATGAACCGCTCAACAGTCCTTATTCCTATAAACCTTTTCGCAATAAATTTCGAACCCTCTTTTCTGTCGACTGATAGACCTCTCGTGAATCATTTTAAAATTCTAATTTTTCAATTGACTTTTAAATTCCAAGAGGAATAAAATATTTCGGCTTATCTAATATTAGCGGTTGTTTTAGCATGAAATAGTGGAACCCCAGGAGGGACGTCTGGAAATTTATTGACCTCCAGTGACCAATCTAATCTAATTTGATGGTAAATTACTCGTATATCCGACCTAAAAAGTACACGAAGATTTAAAACGTTTTTATCTCCTACGCTTCAGCTTAACTCACATTAAAGGCATCTTGATTTTTTACCAACAAAGATACAACGGCAAATTTAGCTTCAGAGCGTGTTGAATCGCTTCTATATCGAACGTAATTAACTGAGCTAGTACGTGACCTGATTGAAGCTATCAAAATCTCGATAAATTACCTATGTTAGGGACATTCACTATCCAAAGCATACGAAAATTTAACGAAAGTACTGGTTTGAAGCGCTTCCAACGAAAACTTACTTAAAGAGAAGTCGTAAAACGTAGGGGAAGAATAACGGAGTGGGAAGTATATGGGAGGGGAAGTATAACGGGGGGGGAAGTATAACGGAGTGGGAAGTATGTGGGTGGGGAAGTACGAGGGGTGTCCAAAAATTAAAGACCTTTTGTATTTTGCCGCCGTACGGGCGAAGTATTCTGCCAGATGAAAACACTAGCTTGTAGCGGGAAGTTCCCCCTTCACATCGCACTTGGTCTCATCTCTCTATCTTATCCAGCGTTGCTACGGCAGCCGTTCGCGATGGACGTCTCGGTGCCGAGTCCCGCCGGTTGTGAGGTTCGCTCCGTCATGCGTTTCCTAAACGCGGAGAAACTTCGCCCGGTCGAAATTCATAGACGTTTGACGGCTATTTATAACATTCGTAACATTAGCGTAACAACAGCGCTCATTCATAACATTGCCATAAATAGCCGTCAAACGTCTATGAATTTCGACCGGGCGAAGTTTCTCCGCGTTTAGGAAACGCATGACGGAGCGAACCTCACAACCGGCGGGACTCTGCACCGAGACGTCCATCGCGAACGGCTGCCGTATCAACGCTGGATAAGATAGAGAGATGAGACCAAGTGCGATGTGAAGGGGAACTTCCCGCTACAAGCTAGTGTTTTCATCTGGCAGAATACTTCGCCCGTACGGCGGCAAAATACAAAAGGTCTTTAATTTTTGGACACCCCTCGTATATAGGAGGGTGAAGTTTAAGTGAGGGGTAGTATAACAGAGGGTGGAGTATAACGGAGGGGGAAGTATAAGGGAACGAAAGTATAACGGAAGGGGATGTATAAGGGAGGGAAAGTATAAAGGAGAATTTTCCAAGTTTGTTTTTTCGAAAAATTTTTTAAGTTTATTTTGGAAAAATTTTCCGAGTTTTTTTTTGGAAAATTTTTCCGTTTTTTTTTTCAAAAAAATTTTTAATTTTTTTTGTCAAAAAAAATTTTTCGAAAAAAAAACTGAAAATTTTTTGAAAAAAAAAAATTAGAAAATTTTCGAAAACAAGAACTAGGAAAATTCTCCTTTATACTCGTACTTTCTCTCCCTTATACATCCCCTTCCGTTATACTTTCGTTCCCTTATACTTCCCCCTCCGTTATACTTCCCCCTCCGTTATACTTCACCCTCTGTTATACTACCCCTCACTTAAACTTCCCCCTCACTTATACTTCCCCTCACTTATACTTCCCCTTCCCATATACTTCCCCCTTCCATATACTTCCCCCTCCGTTATACTTCCCCTCCCGTATACTTTCCACTCCGTTATACTTCCCCCTACGTGTTACGTCCCCTCCGTTATACTTCCCTCTCCTATACAGGGTGTCCGGAAACACATGGCAAGCGTCTGGGAGAGCGTTAAAAAGTGGTTTTACGAAAAAAAGTTAAATGTAAACCCCCCTTAATTTAAATCAAAGAATTTGATGGTGTAGTTTAAAATCCGCCTGGATATACAGGGTGTCCCAGACACAACCTAACTTCGTTATTTCAAATGAGAACCCCTATTTTTTATTTCAGATTCGTAATCTACGCAAAATTGCAAGTAGATTTGAGTACTCATATGACAAGTTTGGACAACTTTTAAAAAATGTAAAATTTTAGCGTTTTTTGCGCTAATATCCGTTAAAATTGACCTAGGAGACTCGTTTTTTTTTAATTCCACTTATTTTTTCCCGAAGAATCCAACTGTCTCAAATTGAGCATCTTCGCATTCAGCATCACGAGATTTCGTCGCTAATGGCCTTTTTTCAAGTTTAACTCCAAATTCCATACTTCAAAAATGGAAATTAGCGATTTGTTGACGGAATTTTAAATTTTGATGCATAAACACAAAAGACGCTGTAGCTCTTTCAAAATTTGTGGTCCGAAAGAAAAATTCCTTTCAACAAGTGCTAATTTTCATTTCTGAACTAAAAATTTGGGTTCTAACTTGAAAAATGGCCATTAGCGACGAAATCACGTGATGCAGAATGCGAAGATGCTCAAATTTGAGACAGTTGGATTCTTCGGGAAAAAATAAGTGGAATTAAAAAAAAAACGAGTCTCCTAGGTCAATTTTAACGGATATTAGCGCAAAAAACGCTAAAATTTTACATTTTTTAAAAGTTGTCCAAACTTGTCATATGAGTACTCAAATCTACTTGCAATTTTGCGTAGATTACGAATCTGAAATAAAAATAGGGGTTCTCATTTGAAATAACGAAGTTAGGTTGTGTCTGGGACACCCTGTATATCCAGGCGGATTTTAAACTACACCATCAAATTCTTTGATTTAAATTAAGGGGGGTTTACATTTAACTTTTTTTCGTAAAACCACTTTTTAACGCTCTCCCAGACGCTTGCTATGTGTTTCCGGACACCCTGTATAGGAGGGGGAAGTATAACGGAGGGGATGTAAAACGTAGGGGAAGTATAACGGAGTGGGAAGTATATGGGTGGGGAAGTATAAGTGAGGGGAAGTATATAGGAGGGTGAAGTTTAAGTGAGGGGTAGTATAACAGAGGGTGAAGTATAACGGAGGGAAAGTATAAGGGAACGAAAGTATAACGGAAGGGGATGTATAAGGGAGGGAAAGTATAAAGGAGAATTTTCCAAGTTTGTTTTTTCGAAAAAATTTCTAAGTTTATTTTGAAAAAATTTTCCCAGTTTTGTTTTGTCCCAAAAATTTTCCCAGTTTTTTTTTTTTTGGAAAATTTTTCCGTTTTTTTTTTTCGAAAAAAATTTTTCGAAAAAAAAACTGAAAAATTTTCGAAAAAAGAACCAGGAAAATTCTCCTTTATACTTTCTCTCCCTTAGTAACGTATAGTTAACGTATACGTATAGTAACGTATAGTATAACGGATGTATACTTTCGTTCCCTTATACTTCCCCCTCCGTTATACTTCACCCTCTGTTATACTACCCCTCACTTAAACTTCCCCCTCCCATATACTTACCCTCACTTATACTTCCCCCTCCGTTATAGTTCCCCCCCCCATGTACTTCCCCCTACGTGTTACGTCCCCTCCGTTATACTTCCCCCTCCTATATAGATACTTCTCTTGAAGGATATTTTCGTTGGAAGCTCTTCAAACCAGTACTTTTTAACGTCTCCCAACCTTCATTAACCATCCCTATTCAAACTCAAACTGATTATATTTAACTATCCTCATCACATCAACGTCCGAAAAGAACTCTCACGTTGATGATGGCTTAAAGTACTCTTTTCAGAATTTTTACACCAGTTTTGAATTTAAATCACACCTGAGAGAAAATAAAATAGGGTTCCGCTTCTTGGATTTGGTCCAAAAGGGATAAAAACGATTGTTTTACTTTAAATCCCGAATCATTTGTCGATAGCGAGGTCGAACGTGTATCCGTTCAACAAACTGATTTGCACCCGCTTTCATTACTTTGTACTCCCCCTCTCCACCCCCCGCGGGTTCGTGGAGACAGCCGTGAATTAATCCCCAGACGTTCACAGACTCTATTTGAACCTCGGCTTTCATCTCAATGGAAGCCTTTCGAACAGACCCTCCTTCCCCCCCTTTCCTTTTCAATGCCTCTGATTCAAAATTATTGTCTTGTCCCACCCGGGTGTGATATAATTAAACCAATTCCTTTCCCGTGTGTTGATTAATTTAAGAGCTAACCCCTACCACAGGGACTTTCCGGTTAACGGAGATTGAATTTTAACAAAAACCCAACTAGGGTCTTTTGAAAATTGTCTGTTGAATATTCAAGAAATAGGTAGCTCGATATCGAATCGAGGGATTGCATGACAAAAGTATTTGTCAAGGACTAGAATATGTAAAATTATTACTTATTAGATCAAGACATTCGAAGAAATCTAAAATTTCCCTTCATAATATTTTTTATAAATCATTTCATTACTCAAGCATTTTCTTTTTAAAAGAAAGAACTTTAATCAAGACTAAGAATAGAATTAAAAAGTCCTTCAGACTTGTCGAAATAGATTATCCCTATTCGAGCTTAAGTAATCAAGGATGATACTCGAAATTTCTGTTCTAAACACAGTTGTGAGAAATCCACGTAGCGAACGTGCATTATTCCTGTTTCCACGATATTACTGGTGTCCTTTGATGTAATATGTTTGTCTAATCAAAATCAAATATTCAATAATGGCTCTGAGTACTTAGTGTAATAAAGGGCAATAAATAGCTCAGTTTATTAGTTAATGTTCTAGCCAAGTACCCTCCGAAGTTCTTTAAGCGTTTAGGGAAATAAAAATGTGTCAACGGCGAGGACGTTAAAGAAGTAGGAGGAAAGAAATTTTTTTTGTTCTCCTCAGGTTTCATTTGGTGGACACTGGGGGGGGGGGGGCACACATCTCGTCCTAAAGTATTCTCGTCCTAAAAATAATAGAAAAAGAAAAAATATAAACTGTATTCTCGTCCTAACAGGCTACGCCCCTTTTTTGGACGAGATGAAATTAGGACGAGAAGACATTCGGACAAGTGGATTTCAATTTTTATACAATTTTTTAAATATTATACTTTAAAATAAATAGAAATCATCTCGTCCGAAAGTATTCTCGTCCTACTGTCTTCTCGTCCTAAAAATAATAGAAAAACAAAAATATATACTGTATTCTCGTCCGAAAGTATTCTCGTCCTAACGGGCTACGCCCCTTTTTAGGACGAGAAGACAGTAGTACGAGAATACTTTCGGACAAGTGGAATTCAATTTTAATACAATTTTTTAAATATTATACTTTAAGAAAATAGAAATCATCTCGTCCGAAAGTATTCTCGTCCTACTGTCTTCTCGTCCTAAAACTAACATACAAAAATTGCTGTGTCGGTGAAATGCGCCAGCGTTCCAACCCAGCAAGTCACGGTCGGTTTCTTTGTTTATTTTTGCGAGAGTCAGCCCGTTTTGTGACACAAGGGGGTTAATTTTTTTCCTCTCGCGAGGATGTGCTCGTTTTATGACACAAGGGGGTTAATTTTTTTCCTCTCGCGAGGATTTGCTCGCCCTGTAGGCGGCCCTGGGATGGATGATGAGCTTGGTAGGCGCAAAAAGGAATTTAAAACTTGCAGGGGTGAAACGCTGCCGCATTTCTCCGACGCAGCAATTTTTTTACGTTAGTTTTAGGACGAGAAGACAGTAGGACGAGAATACTTTCGGACGAGATGATTTCCATTTTATTAAAGTAGGTACAATTTTTAAAAAATTGTATAAAAATTGATATCCACTTGTCCAAATGTCTTCTCGTCCTACTGTCATCTCGTCCTAAAAAGGGGCGTAGCCTGTTAGGACGAGAATACGCGCAAAAAGGAATTTAAAACTTGCAGGGGTGAAACGCTGCCGCATTTCTCCGACGCAGCAATTTTTTTACTTTAGTTTTAGGACGAGAAGACAGTAGGACGAGAATACTTTCGGACGAGATGATTTCCATTTTATTAAAGTAGGTACAATTTTTAAAAAATTGTATAAAATTGATATCCACTTGTCCAAATGTCTTCTCGTCCTACTGTCATCTCGCCCTAAAAAGGGGCGTAGCCCGTTAGGACGAGAATACTTTCGGACGAGAATACAGTTTATATTTTTTCTTTTTCTATTATTTTAGGACGAGAATACTTTCGGACGAGATGATTTTCATTTTATTAAAGTATAATATTTAAAAAATTGTATAAAAATTGAAATACACTTGCCCGAATGTCTTCTCGTCCTAAAAAGGGGCGTAGCCTGTTAGGACGAGAATACTTTCGGACGAGAAGACAGTTTATATTTTATATTTATATATTTTTGTAATCTCCTCTTCCTTCCTGTTTTTATCCTTCAAATTTAAATTAAATTAAATTTAAAGTTTATATTTTTTTCTTTTTCTATTATTTTTAGGAGAGAATACTTTCAGATGAGATGTAGGCACCCGACACTGGGCTTATTCAAACGATTCAAAGATTAAGGGTAGGTTTGAATCTCCTCATATCTGCGAACCGTAAATCAAGGGTATCCATATAAATGTCGTAAGAAAGAAATGTGTATTACCTTTAAATCTAAACCGGTGACAACTGTTGCGAAATTGAACGCGATTCTTTTTTAAAATTTACCGACTTTAATAGTTCCCTTTAATGTTTCCATTCGTTTTGTCGGAATGGACAGTTTAGTGACCACGGGAGTGTCTCGGGCAAGACGATGGTCATTTAGTCCGTTAACAATCCAATTTCGAGATACCTTCAAATTTTATCTTCTCCCAAAGAAATCATTGCTTTCCTTTAATAAAAAACGCTTTTAGGTGGAAAAGAAGGTTATCAAAACTTTAAATAATTTAATTATTACAATAAACTAATGAATTTAATTATTTATTCAGTTAATTGAAAATTAGAGGCGGTTGTAAGTACTTCGTTTATTCGCTTTATTTTACATGCACTTCTATTTCCCACCACGAAACCCCTAACTAAAACATTACTGCTGATTTATACAAGCAAAAACTCGTTAGACTGTGTCGGGCATTGTCCAAAACGTGCTCTATAGTCTGAAAACTAAATAATGGTGTGAACTGTTGACAAGATATGTGGGAAGTTTTTAACGAGTCATAATTTTTAGTAAAAATTAGAAGGGAGAAATGTTTTTTTAAAACGATTTATGATGGAAAACTACTATTTTTGAACTTGCTCACAATGGTAAACCGCATAACGGAAACGTCATGCGGTGGTTTACGACCCCATATGGAATTTTCCACCTTTTATACCATCATTCGGTTTTCGAGGCACCGCGGGCGAGCGGTTGAACCGTGCGGAATTCCTTTCATCGGCAAAGTCACGTAACGGAAACCTAATTGCGCCTTCTCTGACATTAAACGCTTTTCCCGCCTCATCCTTTCCACGGCCTCCCAGTCCTAAAAAAAAAACCCTCAATTTCCCCACCGACATTATCTGAGATTGTTTCTATACCACTACGCTTTCTCACCCTGAATAAAAGCGAGAAAAAGTTTTCACACATGTAAAAAGACTGTGACCCCAAATATTTTTTGCATACCATTTTTATATACAGAAAGAGGTTGCCAATCTCACAAAACATGCACAAGCAATAACTCATTTTATTACGGTATTTTCAAACGAACAGTCATAAAATTTTAAAACTCAATTTTTTCAAATAATTAACCAATAATGAGGAAGTAATGGCTGTGATAACGCGTCGTGAGATACCCGTTATCACAGTCATTTCTTCCTCCATTATTGGTTAATTATTTGATAGTAAAATCAACCCCCTTGCGGAATACATACGCAATAAAAATTAGATCAATTTTTGTTAAAAAATTTGCATATAACGTTGGACTATTTGATGAACTTGGGGTAGATAACTATAATTACGTTATCGGACTGCTGATTAAACAGTGGCTCATTAAAACTTCGAATAAACATTGGATTAACCATGTCTTATCCTTAGAAAACCGCAGAATATTACAAACATTATTTAAAAAATATAAAACCAAAAAACTCTTTTTTTTTTATTCTTTTTTATAAGGAAGAAAACGAACAACTTCTACAACTGAATAGAATTATTCGAGTCTGAAACAAAAGTGAGGAAGTCTTGTTATTTTTCAAGTGGATAGAAAGGCGTAGGTGCAGTTCTTCCCGGGGACGCAATCAAAGAACAAACAAGGGAGGAAAACGGGCTTTCTTAATTGAATGAGGACCATAGGGCACCCAACTTACCTTCTTTCTCATACATTTCACCCTCCTTTTTATACCTTGTTTAGTATTTCAATTTAATAATTAAACTTCCTGATTTAGATTCATTTACTTTCGGTACTTCGCAAATTACAAAATATTAGGTGTACAAAATGAAACTCAGCCACAGGGTAAATTTGAATTTTGTAGTTTTTAGCCGAGTTTCATTTTGTACACCTAGTAGTTCATTTTTTCAAAATTTTGAACATTTTAGGCGTTTAAGTCCATCAAAAGTTGACCTTCTCCGTGTAAGAAGGTTATTGAAGTATAACCATTAAGAAGGTTAATTTTTAAAGGCTTGTAAATCGTAAACCGTTACAGATATTGAAAAAAATGCACTAAATAAAATCTGTTGGAAATTCAATTATCTTTAATTTTTATTCTATTCATTTTTTCTCTAGGATGCACTGTTTTCAAGATAAATTTATTTATTTTTTAAATTATTTTCCGAAAATGGTGCATCCTAGAAAAAATAATTAAGTACAAATTTATAGAAAATTAAATTTCCTACAATTTTTATTTATAATCTAGGAACGCGGTAGCGTTCCGCCCCGCCAAGCAACACCCAGTCCGAAGACGTCAGAAAACGGTACCTACCAAGTGTATGTTTACTGGACGTCACGATTTGCGTTTTTCAGGTATCTGGATCTCGGCTCCCTGTGGACCGATCGACTTGAAATTTGCTACAGATTTACTTTGATATGATATGAGTAAACGCTGAAAATTTCAAGTCGATCGGTCCACAGGGAGCCGAGATATAAAAGTCTGAAAACCCGGTTTTTCGCCTTTACCGTGTTCTTCTTCTTCTTCTTCTTCTTCTTCTTCTTCTTCTTATTCAGCTAGACAAGGCTACAGCCTCTCCTAGCGCACCGATTGACTTGAAATTTTGCACAGAGCTTCCTTTCAACTTGAGCCAGTGCCTTTTGAAAGATTTACCCCGAAATCTTAACTTAAAAAAAAGTTAGGAACAAAAAACTGAAATTTTAGGGTAATTTTAGCCACTTTAACGGGTACACAGCCTGGAGACAAGACCAATCGACTTGAAATTGTGCACAGAGCTTCCTTCTGAGTTTAGCAATGAGGACGAGTATAGTAATGAGGACGGATTTCGGAAATGGGTCATCCAGACCCCTCAGGTTCAATTTGACCAGTGATCATTGTCTGTGGCGCCGGCTGTACACCCGATTTACACCATAAGGTCGAATTTCGGAAATGGGTCTTCCAGACCCCTTGGGGTCAATTTGACCAGTGATCATTTTTCGATCGTCAGTTAGTCTGAGGCGCCTTCTGTACATCCGATTTACACCAGAGGTCGGATTTCGGAAATGGGTCTTCCTGACCCCTTAAGGTAAATTCGACCCTAAAAAGAACGAAAGAACTGACGAAAAAAGAACGAAACATAAAACATAAATTGGGTAATTTTTGCCAGTGTAATGGGTCAACAGCTAACCTGACCTATTTGGCCTTGAACTATTAATTATTAGTGTAGCCCATTAAAAAAAATTTAGGGACGAAAACTGAAAATTATTGCTAAATGCCACTATCGGCTGGCTTAATTATTACGCTACATACGCTATTAATTTAATGCTACCATTTTTCCCGGGCAACTGAAACAACGCGCGGTTCTTTTAGGAGTTTTACGATTCATTTGAATTTAAACTACAAAAAGATATGATATCCCCACAAAAAACACCCCGTGTAAAAAACACCCCGCCTCGCAAAAATCCTTTTACATCAGCCGGAAAAAGTTGTGATATCAACTTCCCCGCCCTCAAATGAGCGAGAAGAGTCGATACGCCCGAGTGGTAGGTACGATGATGTGAGAAGCATGATGCCCGTGCTCCCGTTTTCAATGCTCCCCTTGGCGGCATCGCGAAATGTTTGTTTACAGGGACGTAGTTAAGACGTGCTGTGCGTTCTTCGGGAAAAATCGTTATGATTCAAACACTCAGACATACGTAGATGAAGGCGTAGTGTCATGTGTGAGTACGGGGGGGGGGGGGTATGTGTATGTATGTGTATGGGGTGTATACTAGTGATTAGTTAGGAACTCAGTGATAACACAGTAATTCTTAAGCGTTCCAGGACGTTCCAGGGCTTGATAAATAACGGCAATCACTGATACAAAGCATTTCGCGATGCCGCCAAGGGGAGCATTGAAAAAGGGAGCACGGACATCATGCTTCTCACATCATCGTACCTACCACTCGGGCGTATCGACTCTTCTCGCTCATTTGAGGGCGGGGAAGTTGATATCACAACTTTTTCCGGCTGATGTAAAAGGATTTTGCGAGGCGGGGTTTTTACACGGGGTGTTTTTTGTGGGGATATTAGGTGTACAAAAATGAAACTCAGCCACAGGGTAAATTTGAATTTTGTAGATTTTAGCCGAGTTTCATTTTGTACACCTAATAATAAGGCAGTCCTAAAGTATTTCCTCTAAAACTATGTTAACAATTTGTATATAAATAAGAACAATTGTTTTTTTTTATTTAAAAAAATCTTCTAAAAATATAAGGAGAAATGGATGTCTTGGGACCTGTCACAGGTTAGGACGGTGTTATTTATATAAACAGGAAAATCTACTTCGGAGTCGAAAATCCGTTAAAAAGACGGCTTAGAGGAAAAAAAAATCCCTTTAAAGTAGCTTCTTGTATACTCGATTTTTTTCAACGTTAAAAAATATTGACCGTTTCCAATATGGAGAAAAATGCCTAGAGGGAGGATTCCGCGATATGAATTAATAAGTTGTACAAAATCCCCAATGGGGGAACACGACGTACTCGACGAGAGGGGAGATTTTGCCTAAGGACTGTAAACAAGATGAGGATCTTTGTTTGCATTGGTTTACCCCTGGAGCCCTGACTAGATTCTCAAATTCGCATCCCCTAGGAATAAAATATTCCGATAAACAATAATCAATTTATTTAAATAAATAGAATGTGTTCTTTATTTTCGGGGTAAAAAGCACAACACCGAAATTGATTTTTTCAACTCTTGAAGCTATGATTTCACAAATAAGTAGTTGGAACCTGCTTATATATCCGGGAAGATTATTTTGAGAATTTCTGCACGCCATTTTACAATTATCGCATTATAAAAGGTTCCATAGATGAACCAAAACACGCAATAATTCGATGAAATTTAAATTTTTTCTGCTTTAATTCTTTTAAGACTCTTCATTAAGTTAAAACGCTGAATATTTTAAAGGGACGTTTTGAATGTTACTTTGGTAATTGTTTTATTGACGGAAACATATTATGAGGGCTTTAGCTAGAGGATAATTAGTCAGATTTTATAGTTTTTGAAGGGGGTATAAGTTGAAAATTCATAATGAAACCGGTGAATGAGGAAGCCCACTTGTTTACTAACTTTTGCCCGGTTAGGGTTTTCCCCTCAGTAATTAGGTGAAGATCACTCGAGTTTAAATACTTAAGCACCGCGTTTCTAATACTTTCGCGACGAGTTTTTAATACTTATTTTTTCTCGCAGGTGTGCCCTAATTACGCTTCAGAAAAATTAATTATCCGAAAATTAATCTACATAAATTCCTGTACTGTTTAGTTATTCCTATATAGAAGTGGAATAATTCGTAATAGGGGCAATAACTGAAAGAGGCTGGAAATAGAAGAGGTAAAAAGGAATTTTCATTACGTAATTATAAATTTACGCTATTCCACTCGTTCAAACTCTATTTAGCATGTTTTTGCATAATTTTATTGCTCTTTATGATTGGAATAAGTATATTTCCATCGCGTTTAATTGCTAAATCTAAAAATCCATTAATTTTTATGTGAAATATAATATTTTTGATTTTTTTTTAATTAGGAAGTTTCTTCCTATTGACCGTACTATTCTTTTTTAACTTCCTTAAAGAAGTTGTGACGGGGATTTGGAAAAGGGTCTTCGAGACCCAGGAGGGTCAAATCGAATATTATCTTTGCCGATCTTAACTTTGTCTGTGGTGCCGGCCGGCCGTCCGTTTTTTTTTCGGAACATTTTACGGCCACAATTTTCAACCGATTTTCACCAGATTTTCACCGAATTTTTTTTAGTCGGTGAAAAAAAACCTAACGAGGGCTATTTTCGAATTTCGATAAAATGGCGGAGATATGTCTGTTTGAAATTTTAAAAAATTCGCTGAGGCCGAACCATTAATCTGATTTTCACCAAATTTTCACCAACTACTCTTTATATTTTTTAAGAATTTTTGGTGTAAAAAATTGCCACTTTTTAATTATTATTTTTTAGTAGGGAGAAATTTTATACTTCTACGCATTACGAGAGGCACATCCCTAGGCCAAAGAGCCCATTATTTCTACCTTGGCACTTAAAAAATTTTCGGAAAAAAAGAACTTGGAAAATTGTTAAAAAGAAAAAAGAAAAAGGAAACCCGGAAAATTTTTCGAAAAATCAAACTTGGAAAATTCTCCTTTACAATTTCCCTCCCTTATACATCCCTTCCGTTATACTTTCGTTCCCTTATACTTCTCCCTCCGTTATACTTCCCCCTCCTATGTAGATACTTCTCTTTAAGGAAGTTTTCGTTGGAAGCACTTCAAACCAGTACTTTTTTTTTACCTTAGCCCTACAGGCTTTCAGAGAGGGGCCGGGACCAGGCGGGGGGCTCTCGCCATATTGCACTGGCACCCTTGGCAACTCAAAGAAGTGCCCTACAAAAAGACTGATCGATTATGATGAAAAAATTTGAAATTTTACTCCCCAAAAAAATCCCATTTCACAACTATAGCCCCGGACTCCGTGGTGAAAAGAGACGGAAGCATTCCGCCACGGAGAAGGCACAGTTCTGATTTAAAGCTTAATTAATCGAAATGGTTTTATTGTTTGATACGATTATCGGCGAGTAAAACATGTCGTTTTCGCCCTGTAATTAACGATCCTATTTAACAGAACGCAATTAACAGAAAACGAGCGTGAAAGTGTGGCCAAATCAATTCACGAGTTGAGCTATCTTTATTATTATTTCAATTCCGCTTGGAAAAAAAAAAAAAAAAAAAAAAAAAAACATGTTTTAATTCCGAGTTAGGGGCGGGGGGACAAATGCCCCAACCTCAACCCGGAGGCGTGACAGCCGTCCCCCCGAAAGTCATTTTTCGTTGGCTATAAATCATTCAGTTTTTTTTCGAGCATTTTTATGAGTTTTCGACGATCAGTTTTTAAAAAAACGGCTTTTTCGATTAGGTTCGAAACATATTTAAAGATACGCAGTAAAAAAAGGGGGATTCTTTCCGGAGTTGGAAAACTTTTACGAACTAGTCTTGTCTTTCGCTTCAAAATTTCCCGTTTTCTGTCATCTCGTTAAGGAACGCTGTTTAATTAAAAACTTCGCCTTGATAAATATAATTAAATCTCTGACACTCTGAGATAAGGCAAGAATGGTTTTTTTCTTAAATTAAACGAAAAAGGAAGCATTAACAAGAAAATGAGCGAGTGACATTGTCGCTAATTTTTTACAACCCGTTTACGACCATGGAAGGCTAATACTGCAAAAATAACCCCCATGAGTTTTTGTTTGCATCAATCACAAAATTTACAGCTCAGGTATGATTCATTGACTTGGTTTAAATCTTCGAATTTGCATCAAGTTGAAGCTGTGGAGGTGGGATCGATAATTTTGAAATTTTCAAAAGTTTTGAGTTGTATAAATAGTGTTTACTGACCTTTGATAAAATCGACGGCCATTTCTAGGCCGTAGGTGTCTCGATCGCAGTCGTCCAGAATGTGAGCTCCAATCTTGAAGCTTTTCACTCCCCTGTTGACGACGTCTAAAGTGTAGAGCATCGTTTCGACCGCTTGAATTCCTCCTTGGGGCATAACAGGGCCGCATATAAACGTCTCTTCCGTTCATGAACCATCATAAGTCCTCCCAAGACGACATCCCCTTCGACCACCGCTTCTCTCTTAACGGGCCATGAAGGTTTCTGCGGTCCTTCCTCGACCAACGCAAGCGGTTTCCCGTGTCTCTTCCCATGTCTGTGACGTAACCTCGCTTCGTTTACGTTTGATTTCACGACGCACACGCCGCTCAAAACCAACCATATTATCAGCCCCTAAAAAACAAAATTGTATGAAAAGGTATTCGATCGTTAAACTTTAGCGTTTATTACTTTCCCTTGAAACAAGAAACCCGGGTTTTGAAAAGCGATACTTCGAGGTGGATTCCTCAAAGAGTAAAGGGATTTTTTCACAATAAAAGTTTTACTTTTGACTTTAGTAACGATCCAAAAGGAGTATAACCGTTTCAGGTAAGCGCACATCCAAAAGCAACCTTTATTAACTTTATTTCCGAGAGACGGAACCTCTTTTGTGGACAGACAAACAGACCGGACAGTAGAAAATTAAACCCCGCCCGATCCTTCTTTCAAAACGAGACTTGTTACGCTTAAAGAATCTTATTTTTTATTTGCTTTTATTACTTTATCAAAAGTTCTAAAAAATTCGGGACATAGTTTATATAAGGAGTCTTTTATATTTACTTCCTAACTTGTCTAAATAAGTCTTCGAACTTCTTCAACCTAAAAGTTTCTCCAAATCATCCATAAACACCGAAAATAAACAACCATTCCGCAAAGCTTGTAGGTCGTGCGGGCTTAGTCTAACCAAAAAATGTTCAAGTTCTACTTCTGACAAAATCTTTAAGTGTTCTACATCAGTAACAAATGAGGCGCTCCGGGTACGAAGGGCGAACTCAACAAAACGTAGTTTCGAGATATTCGTATTTTAAAGTTTTATGTTACGGGCGAACTCAACAGAAAAGTCATGCCCTGGAATGGGAAAAGGAGTGGGGGTTGTGGACTAGGATGTGGAGTTCGCCCTTCGTACCCGCTCGGATATCGCAGTAAGAGCTTTGCCGTATATCGGTTTTTACGTATTTAAAGGGGAAAAAAGGCCGAAATCAACATAAAAATTATATGGGTGTATTCACCAAGAGGTCTAGAATCTGAAAATGAAAAAAAAAAATTTGTCCGATGTTGAGTTCGCCCTTCGTACCCGGAGCGCCTCAAATTATTACCTTAATAAATCTATTCTCAGTAGTATTATGTATAGATCGGACAGGAACCGATTAGGTATGGCCCCTTTGTTGGGCGAAACAATGTCGTTTGAGGGCATTTTGATCAAAACGGTACTCCCCCATACTCCAAGAAACTAATACATAATATTAGGCAATTTATCATGAGTTCAATAGTAATGTTGAGTGCCAAATGCAGGATATAATCGAGATAACTCTGAATTTACACCCAGGGATGAGTCTAAAATCGAAAAAAAAATTAGTCGGTCGATTTCATTAGACCCCTAATCAATTTCACCTCGTACGTCTCCATAATTGGCAAAAGGATTTTCACCGTACTCGGTTCAATTTCCGAACTTTAATTGGCAATCAAATTCAAAATCGGAAAATTTGATTGACTACGGAATAAACAGTAAATGAAATATTTCACACAACAAAAATTTCATGCTTCAAGAGGCTTGTTGTATTTAAGGAATTTTTTTTAAATATCAATAATGCGATCAATCTTTCTTTTTTGTGTGTTAGATATCAAACAAGGTTGATGGATGGACCCTTTTTAAGGTATTGCTGTTTTTCCAAAGGAAAGCGAATTCAAAGGAAATCAATCAGAAGATACAGAGAAATAGCTAACTACTCCATCCATTCCCTGGGGCAATTTTAGAACAAATTCAGTGACAACTTTTTCCTCTAATAGAACTATAAATGCAGTAGTTTTGTAGAACAAGCTTTCACGAAAGCTTATAAAGGGGGTGGAATAAACTTCAAATAAAAGTACTGGTTTGATGAGCTTCCAACGAAAACTTCCTAAACAGAAGTATATAGGAGGGGAAGTATAACGGAGGGGACGTAAAACGTAGGGGAAGTATAACGGAGTGGGAAGTATATGGGAGGGAAGTATAACGGAGGGGGAAGTATAAGTGAGGGGAATATGGGAGGGGGAAATTAAGTGAGGGTAGTATACAGAAAGTATAACGGAGGGGGAAGTATAACGGAAGGGGATGTAAGGGAGGGAAAGTATAAAATTTTCCAAGTTTTTTTTTCGAAAATTTTCTTTTTTTTTTTTTTTTTCAATTTTTCATTTTTTTTCGAAAAATTTTCCGGGTTTTCCTTTTTTTTTTTTTTTTTTTTTTTTTCAAAATTTTTTAAGTTAAGTGTCAAGGTAGAAATAATGGGCTCTTTGGCCTAGGGATGTGCCTCTCGTAATGGGTAGAGTACGAAATTTCTCCCACTAAAAAAATAATAATTAAAAAGTGGCAATTTTTTACACCAAAAATTCTTAAAAAATATAAGGAGTAATTGGTGAAAATTTGATGAAAATCGGATTAACGGTTCGGCCGCAGCGAATTTTTTAAAATTTCAAACAGACATATCTCGCCATTTTTTCGAAATTCAAAAATCGCCCTCGTTTCATTCTTCTTACCGGCTAAAGAAATTTGTGTGAAAATTTGGTGAAAATCGGATGAAAACTGTGGCCGTAGCTCCATGGCAACGGGCTAATGTCAAAAGACGGTAATAAGAGGTCCAAAACCTTTGTTAAAAACAAAAAAAATGTAATGAAAAGTTTTTACGTTAGTTGATATTAAAAGGCTTAACGCTTTTTGACTTTGAAAACAATAATTTTGAAGCGAAACTCCTTAAAAGTTAGAGAGCTTTTTTTAACGACAAGAGTAGATGCTTTGAAAAAGTCATTTATACTAAATAAGGTTGTTTGAAACTTAATATTTTTTCCCCCTAAATTGAAAACTATTAAATTTAAATTGGAAGGTTTAATAAGGTTTCGTCTTTTGAATAACTAATAGGGACTTAGAAAGGACATCAATTTTAATAAAGTGACATGGGTTTAGGAAGGGACGGATATAGAGGACAACGCCGCGGTTGATAAGGACTGATTAGAGGCATTTGTTGGGATATAATACCCGGAGCGACTCCTTCCTCCCTCTCAACCCCACAACTCGAGTAGGCCTCCTTACAGCTAAACTGCATTACGTCCTTTCAGAATTGAATCCGTCTGGGAAAGTGCTCACTCGGATCGATTTACCAATAATACCGGTTCCGGAGGGGCCCAACTTGAAAACGATCCCAACTTCCCGAAACATGTAATTCAAAAATTTACATTTTTATTGCTATCTATATGGGGGAAAAAAAAGTTATTTTAAAAAATTTTTCCCAAAAAAATTAACTCACTCAGAGATTTAGTTCCCTTACAGAAAATTAAGCGAGGGAGAAATAAGAGATTGAAGAAAGTTACCCATTTCGTGACCTCACGGAAACCAGGTATTACCTTGTTACGTAAAATAAAAAACAAAAAAAAACATCCAAGATCTATTATTCCTTTGAATTTTATCACCTCTATTTTGTACCTTTTTTTACAATTTAGATAACAACGTTATTCTAACGCTCTTCCAGCGGTAATTGCTACTTTCGTCGTTTATAATATGTAAATTTATGGAAAAAATGAGATGAGAGGTTTTTTCCCCTCATCTTTAGAGGTTTTTTAAGAATTTTTTTTTCCTTTTCATACAAGGTCGAAAGAAAATTGCACGTTTAAATTCTTAATTATAAACTTTTTACATGTCGTTATTTATGGTTTTAAGATTACTAGAAAAATTAAAAACAATTCTGTAACAATGAAAAAACAAAATTAGAAAAAGGGTTAGATAAACCTATTAGAAACAATCCGATGAAACTGAGAATTTTCAAATAAAAATTGATTTTACGACTAAGGTAGGTTGATTGCAAACAAGAGATTTTCGTAAAACCGGCGGATTTCGGTTCTCAATATCCGGACATAATTGGGTATTAAATTTCCACAAATTGGATGGTAATTTTCTTCAAATTGGATTAAACGTTTAAGTGAATAAAATCGCCCAGTTTCTTATTTAGAAATTCTTTTTCGTGGAAAAAATCTATAGTATTTAAAATGTTAACGAATGTTAGAGGTCCATCTATCATCAGTTTAAAATAAAAAATCCACCTAAAATAAATAAATATTAGGTGTACAAAATGAAACTCAGCCACAGGGTAAATTTGAATTTTGTAGATTTTAGCCGAGTTTCATTTTGTACACCTAGTAGTTTTTTTTCAAAATTTTAACATTTTAGGCGTTAAAGTCCATCAAAAGTTGACCTTCTCCGTGTAAGAAGGTTATTGAAGTATAACCATTAAGAAGGTTAACTTTTAAAGGCTTGTAAATCGTAAACCGTTACAGATATTGAAAAAATGCACTAAATAAATCTGTTGGAAATTCAATTCTCTTTAATTTTATTCTATTCATTTTTCTCTAGGACGCACTGTTTTCAAGATAAATTTATTTTTAAAAAAATTATTTTCCGAAAATGGTGCATCCTAGAAAAAAATAATTAAGTACAAATTTATAGAGAATTTTTCCTACAATTTTTATTTATTAGGTGTACAAAATGAAACTCAGCCACAGGGTAAATTTGAATTTTGTAGATTTTAGCCGAGTTTCATTTTGTACACCTAATATTATAGAAAGTTGTTGAGCATAAAAATGCAAATTTTATTTTACTTCCATAAAAATATTCGATTGAATATTTAAAAAAATCCACCAATAGGGATGTCGTTTGAAAAATAAAATAAATCTAATCAAATTTCATTTTTATTCTTTTTTTTTTTTTTTTTTTGTAAAATATAAAAATTTTACACTTGGTTTTGTCTCTTGGGATAGTTTCTATCGGCCATTACTTTTGTGAGCGGTCTCCCGTAAAATCCCGATTGCATTATTTATAGTCCGCAAAGCAAACTTTTTTTTTCGAGCCCCTGTCTGCCGATGACCCCAGGATTTATGTCTGCCCCTGAATCACAATTTGCGATTCCGGTACGCACCTACAAACGCTTTTGATTCTCCTTGTTTTTTTATTATTTAAATTATTATCCGTTAAAAAGGACAATAGGTTAAAGAAATTGTTGTTAGAGGAAAAAGGAGAGAGAGAAAAAAATGAGGAAAAATGTATGTGGTAAATAAAAAGGTGGTACGTGGACGTGGAAGGGGATACGCGTAACAATGGAGGGTTAAAGGAGCCTCTGGGGGAATGTAAAATATATTGTATCTAGGGCCAACTGTGGTGAAAAGTTAAGCTCCTACTTCTCAATACTCATTTGTCTAAAATAGGTACTTCAACAAAATACCAACCATTTCTCAAATTGACCTTTTTGTTTCTTCCTCTAAAAACCCTTTTAGATCAACTGTTATTTTAATTTTAAAAAAATTGTTGGTATATGAACATTTTAACAAAAAGGAAAAAGTGGAAGACGTGACTGAAAAGTTAGTGAACATGGGGAAGCGATGTGAGGGGTAGTTAAACGAGATCAAGTTAGCCGAGAACAAGCAGCCCTGCTAATTCTAGATTGTCAACATTGATCTTATTAATCATATCCCCAAACCCCTCCGGTGACTTGAACTTGTTAACAAGTTTAATATGTATCAAAAGATCATTCTGTTCGTTAATCGCGTACGGGAATCACCGAACCAAAATCGAAGTTAAACTTCGTAATTAAATTCTAAAAATCATACTTAGCGTAAACCTCAAAACCGAGGTTTATTAAACCTACCCCAACTAAATCACAAGATATAAGATTCTTTAAAAAAAACTCATTTTCATTTTTTTTATGACGTCTATTTTCCTGGCGTTTACTCTTAAAAGCTGAGATAATTGGCTATTTTAAAACTTTTATTAAAAACTTTAGATTAATCTACATAGCTCGATAACTTTTTCAGAGAATTAACTTCCTTAAAGAAGTTATTGTGATACCCTCCACGTCGGGTTTTGGGGGGGTCTTCCAGACCCCGGAGGGTCAATCGAATATTGATCTTTACCGATCTCAACTTTGTCTTGGTGCCGGCCGGCCGTCCGTCCGTAGCATTTTCAACCGATTTCACAAAATTTTCTTTAGCCGGTGAACAAGAATACGTGGGCGATTTTTGAATTTCGAAAAAATGGCGGAGATATGACTGTTTGAAATTTTAAAAAATTCGCTGCGGCCGAACCGTTGGTCCGATTTTCACCAAATTTTCACCAATTACTCCTTATATTAAAATTTTTAGTGTAAAAAAATTGCCACTTTTTAATTATTAATTTTTTTTTAGTAGGGAGAAATTTCGTACTTCTACCCATTACGAGAGGCACATCCCTAGGCCAAAGAGCCCATTATTTCTACCTTGACACTTAAAAAATTTTGAAAAAAACTTAAAAAATTTTCAAAAAAAAAAAAAAACCCGGAAAATTTTAGAAAAAAAACCGTAACTTAAAAAAAATCTTAAAAATTTTCGAAAAAAACCGGAAAATTAAAAAAAACCGGAAATTTTTGGAAAAAAAAACTTTCCCCTTCCTATTCTTTCCCTCCTTTTCACTTTCATTCCCTTATACTTCCCCTCCTTATACTTCCCCCTCCGTTATACTTCCCCTCCTATGTACTTCCCCTCTGTTATACTTCCCCTCCGTTATACTTCCCCCTCCGTTATACTTCCCCTCCATATACTTCCCCCTCCTATATTGTTACTTCTCTTTAAGGAAGTTTTCGTTGGAAGCTCTTCAAACCAGTACTACTTTTTCATGATTTGAAATTTCCCGGAGATCCAATTTTATGGCGAAAAAGGAACACTTTGTGTATTGAAAGTTAAAGATGTTAAAAAGTATCGAGAGGCGAGAGCTCTCAAGGCTTTATGAATATCGAATACGTCTGAAACAACATGTTTTTTTAAAGAGAATCCTTTATGTTTGACAAAAATGGAGGAAAAAGCCTTTTCAACGTATTCTTGTCACTTGGTTATCCCCTAAGGGAAGAGATGAAAATCGGTACATAAAGTTACCTGTCTAAAACGCTTATCCTGAGATATTAAATTATTGCAAAATTGAAAAGAAAAGATGAATTGGAATGGTGATTTCAGTCTAGAAGGCCTTTCCGATGATTATTTTATATTAAAAAAATTATTTTTGAAAAATTAAATCCTAGTGTCAGAATACGAGTTGGCTTATTTTCTCTCCTTTTAAACTTATTTATGATGTCGGAGGGGCTTTTTAATGGGTCTTAGTTGTTCTTGGCTTTAGTACTTCGTACTTAAATAAAACACTATTTTCCTTCGTTTAAACAGAAGCCCTTTCGTCATTTCTTTACTTCATCACGGTTTCGTAATTGCTTTTAAACGCCCGACAAAATGTGTTTTCTTTGCGTTTATAACCAAGGATTATAGGTTGAAGTAACTTTTCTTATCATTTTACGTTTTAAGTAATCAAAACTTTTTATATCGGTTTAAAAGTTTACAATTGTCTTTTTGTAGATCGCTAATTTCTGTCCTATTAACGATAGGATCTTGTTAGGCTCGTCAGGAAATATAAGTTTTATCGGTTAAAGTATCCCTCCCAGCGTCTTTTGTCCATTTTCTTTTGCTTTTGTTCTGTCGTGTGGAAATCAGGAGAGGGCAATTGGTAAAGTTTTGAAAGTGAACTCGGAGCCGTAATCGAGTTCCAACCACGCGTCTCAACTTAAATCAGGGGCGAGGGGGATTTCCGGGGCGGGAGCTCATCGCAAGGGAAGTTGATACGCATCCAGGATCAAGGGCCTTGTTTGCCTGTTTTCCATCAAACACCCTATTACCCTTACACATAACGACATAACATTAGCTTCTCTATTGCAATCTAATGTCTCTAAATATTTGCCCTCGAGTACTTAATTGGTACTTCAAGTAAGCGAGATGACCCTAACATTCATGTTAACCCTTTTATTTATTGTTCCAACAAACCCTCAAAGAAAAAAACGCCCGTCAAAAGCATTTTCTGCCGGTCTGAGCTTTTCGTTCCCTTTATCTAAGTAAACATCCGAGTTAAAAAGTATTCCGCGTGTTTAGAAAAGGTTCAGGAGAGAGGAAGAAATTGAAAAAACAAAATTAAGAAGGAAAAAAAATTATTCAGAGGAATTTTTAAAAAGATAAGGGTGTAGAGCGTTTAAATTAAAATCGCCCTCTGGTAAATTCAGAGGCTTATTCCATAATTACTCATCCAGTTTAAATCATGGCCTACATATTTTAATGAATAATGTAATCTCTTTTTTTGAGTTTGCTTTGGATTTGCTTTAATTTCTTTTTCGACTGGAGAAAACTATTGTCAACGAAGTAAAACCACAGGAGGGGCTTTAAGCCTCCCTCGGGGAAGTTTTAAAGGACGGTAATAATATTTCCTTCCAAGGTTCTCATTTCCACTCCTCCCTTCACCTCTCCGCCTACCTTTTTCTGCTAAGAACCCAAAGAAACAGTCTTACAACTAAACTTATTTGATCCAAATAAACTTGAAACACTCGGTCCCACTTAAAAAGTTTTTCTAAAAGAAAATCAAACATATTGAAACGATCGAAATTTATTTCCTAACTTTCTCCATCTCTGAAAAGGGAGAAAAAAAGCACATTTTTACATTCTGCGCTTAACGGCTACTTTTAATTATTGTTCCCGTAGTCCGATATTAAAACAAGAATTTATTTATCATGCTTTAAACCTTTCAGAACTGTTCTGAATTCTGACTTAGTAGGTTAACTGGTTTTAACTTCCTTAAAGAAGTTATTGTGATACCCTCGTCGTCGGGTTTTTGGGGTCTGGAAGACCCCGGAGGGTCAAATCGAATATATGATCTTTACCGATCTCAACTTTGTATGTGGTTCCGGCCGACGTAGCATTGTGTTTACGGCCAAAGTTTTGAACCGATTTTCACCTCACAAAATCTTCCTTAGTTGGAGAAAAAGAATGTAACGAGGGCGATTTTTGAATTTCGAAAAAATGGCGGAGATATGTCTGTTTGAAATTTTAAAAACTGCGCTGCGAACCGTTCGTCCGATTTTCACCAAATTTTAACCAAAGACGCTTATATTTTTTCGAATTTTTGGTGTAAAAAAATTTTCACTTGTTAATTATTCTTCTTTTTAGTAGGGAGAAATTTTATACTTCCACCCATTACGAAAGGCACATCCCTAGGCCAAAGAGTCCATTATTTCAACCTTGACACTTAAAAAATTTTCGGAAAAAAAAAGAACTTGGAAAATTTTTCAGAAAAAAAAGCGCAAATTTAAAAAACATTACCCGGAAAACTTTTCAAAAAAAGTTGGAAATTTTTTCGGAAAATAAACCTCGGAAAATTAAAAAAGTTGGAAAATTTTCGACAAAAAAAATCGGAAAATTAAAAAAAAAAGTTGGAAAATTTTTAGAAAAAAAACTTCCCCCTCCGTTTTACTTCCCCTCCCTTATACTTCCCCCTCCGTTGTACTTTCCCTCCATTATACTTCCCCTCCTATATTTTTACTTGTCTTTAACTAAAGGAAGCTCTTCAAACTAGAACTTTTTTTCTGACTTAGAAAAACGCCTAAAAAAACATTCTCATACGGATGGCTCTTGACAAGTGATTCGAGAAAAACGCCAAAAATTTCAGTATCAAAATGGCTTTCTGGTCAAAAAATCTAGAAAAACTTCCAAAAATCAAGTAAAATGGGTTTTCTAGCCAACTTTGTACCTCGTAAAAGTCAATAAATTGGTGGTTTTTAGCCTGAGAATCGAAAAACGTCAAAAAATTCAAAATTGATCCAGAAAACGGAGGAAAAAGACATAAAATCTAGCAAAATTGATTTTCTAGCCAACTTTGTACCTCGTAAAAGTCAATGAAATTGGTGGTTTTTAGCCTGAGAATCGAAAAACGTCAAAAAATTCAATATTTGTCCAGAAAACGGAGGAAAAAGACATAAAATCTAGCAAAATTGATTTACTAGCCAACTTTGTACCTCGTAAAAGTCAATAAAATTGGTGGTTTTTAGCCTGAGAATCGAAAAACGTCAAAAAATTCAAAATTGATCCAGAAAACGGAGGAAAAAGACATAAAATCTAGCGAAATGGGTTTTCTAGCCAACTTTGTACCTCGTAAAAGTCAATAAATTGGTGGTTTTTAGCCTGAGAATCGAAAAACGTCAAAAAATTCAAAATTGATCCAGAAAACGGAGGAAAAAGACATAAAATCTAGCAAAATTGATTTTCTAGCCAACTTTGTACCTCGTAAAAGTCAATAAAATTGGTGGTTTTTAGCCTGAGAATCGAAAAACGTCAAAAAATTCAAAATTGATCCAGAAAACGGAGGAAAAAGACATAAAATCTAGCGAAATGGGTTTTCTAGCCAACTTTGTACCTCGTAAAAGTCAATAAAATTGGTGGTTTTTAGCCTGAGAATCGAAAAACGTCAAAAATTCAAAATTGATCCAGAAAACGGAGGAAAAAGACATAAAATCTAGCAAAATTGATTTTCTAGCCAACTTTGTACCTCGTAAAAGTCAATAAAATTGGTGGTTTTTAGCCTGAGAATCGAAAAAACGTCAAAAAAATTCAATATTTGTGCAGAAAACGGAGGAAAACGACAAAACTTTCACAATTCCCCTTTTTTTGAGAAATATTAATTTGGGTTCAAGGTGGGGGCTTCCTCCTTATTTACATCCCGCCGGAATTTATTTCATGATAGGTCAAACTTTCATAAATACAAACTTTAAATCTCTGATTTCTTTAAATTGTAGTTTTCAAAAATAAAAACAAGTTAAATTTAAACGATTCTATACATGGAAAAATTGATTTAACGGTCTCTCGCCTTTTGGGAGAGCAGAATTTCCCATTGCGGAGGTCGTTAATATCAGAAAAGGGCCTCTATTTAGGCCATAATGAGGGCTTTAGGGATAAGCTTGTTTGTCCTGTGCTAATAAAGCATTTGGGGGACATCATTAGACCTCGGATCGGAAGAGCTTCTTAATTCAAAAAGTCATCAAACAATACGTTTCATTTCCAAACTCGAAAGCGCGGTGATTAAAAAGTCGTTAGGAATCGAAATTAAAAAAGGAAAAAGAAATCGTTTCTATATTGGAAAAATCTCAATCATTTTACAAACAAAAAGGCAACCTAAATTAATTTAAAAAGTTTCTGACTCTAAAATTTTCCAGATATGATATTTCAGATTTAAAATGTTTATTATTCCGATAAAAACATTTTAACGAGCTAATTAACGTTGGGTATTAAAAGGTTTAATTTTTTTTGAATTATTTCAAAGTTAATGACATCGATTCGAATTGACCGTCGTAAATCAGCTTCTAATTAGTTCGACACGGGCTTTACGTCGTCGAACCCCCCTTCGCCCCCACATAGCCGAAGCCATAACCTTTATTTTAAGCCTCACGGTGTACCACAAACCGCGGAAAACTCTCGGAGGAATTAATTAATCAGAGTTTCGAGCATCGTTTTGAGGAAAATTTACAAACGGAAAGGATTAAATTTATAATATCCTTCGTGGATCAGTGGTCTTACTCTTTAACTCTTGGGATACAGGGTTCAAATACGCTGTGGATATACTCCAGCATTCTTCAGAATTCTCCAGAAATTGCGTTAATCAGTTGTTTTTTTTTTTTTTTTTTTTTTTTTTTTTTTTTTTTTTTTTTTTTTAATTGTAATAATGTCCGCAAGTTATTCCGGCCTATTGGAGTTTTTGAAAGAGCGCCAAGAAAGTACTGGATTGAAGAGATTCCAACGAAAACTTCCTTAAAGAGAAGTAAAAATGTAGGAGGGGGAAGTATAAAGGAGGGGAAGTATATAGGAGGGGGAAGTATAACGGAGGGGACGTACAACGGAGGGGGAAGTTAAACAGAGAGGGAAGTATAACGAAGGGGAAGTATAAAGGAGAGGGAATTATAAGGGAGGGGAAGTATAATGGGGGGGGTTTTGGAAAAATTTTCCAAGTTTTCTTTTTTTTATTTTTCGAAAAATTTTCCAAGTTTTTTCAAGAAATTTTATAAGTTTTTTTTTTGATTTTCCGAGTTCTTTTTTCCGAAAAATTTTTAAAGTGTCAAGGTAGAAATAATGGGCTCTTTCCCCTACGGATGTGCCTCTCTTAATGGGTAAAAGTACGAAATTTCTCCCTACTAAAAAAAATAATAATTAAAAAGTCGCAATTTTTACACCAAAATTCTTAAAAAACATAAGGAGTAATTGATGAAAATTTGGTGAAAATCGGACCAACGGTTCGGCCGCAGCAAATTTTTAAAATTTCAAACAGACATATCTCCGCCATTTTTTCGAAATTCAAAAATCGCCCTCGTTACATTCTTCTTCACCGGCTGAGAAATTTGGTGAAAATCGGATGAAAACTATGTTCTTTAAGGAAGTTTAAATGAAAAGTCTGGGTCCATCCCCTTTTGTGACAAACTGTATTAGTTGACGACAAAATTTAGCACAAGAAAGCCTAATCCACACATTTTCTATACGCTGCGTCCGTCAAACGCAAGATCTTCCACAGTGGAGTAGGGCTTCCACTATGCCACCACATGTCATCTAGACTCCCACCTTCCTTCAGAATAAAACATCGAGTTAAAAAGATTCATATGTTTTCCTGACTTCCTGACTTTGTTCGTTTTGAACGAAAATAATTATTGTAGGTAATAATATTTAAAGATTTGCCAGGACGTGAAATTGAAATTATAAACAATATATTATTGGTCGGGCAGTATCTATTTTCTTTCTCCGCCGTTAGTTTGAAAAAAAATTTCTTTTATTTAATTAAACAATTAAATAATTTGCAAAAAAAAATTACCTTTTTTTTAATAAATCCAGACATATTAGAATATAAGATTTGATCACAAGGAAACAACTTCGCGGAAGGTTCGAGAAAGGGAGGAAAAGAAACTCGATGGGGGTTGGAGTTTGTCTGATATGGTTGAGTGCAATGTTAACTTCGGTGGTCCACAAGGGGGTTATATAGGTGCACCTGGGAGGGTGGCGGTCATGCGCTTCCCACCCCCGCATCCCAAACGGCCTTTCTTCATTCATCTTTATGCGATGGATGGGGGGTTCCTCATTCATACCGAAGGGCTAGGTCCGGGGGGAATTATCAGTCTGATTAATCATGAAAACAAAGCGGGAGAACAAAGTGTTCCACGGAAAAAGTTGCGAAGAATAAGTCCGAATGAATACGGTCGGAAATAGCGGCTTTTCGCCCCCTAATCTAATTACCGCTCATTGTCTGTTTTCCGGAGTTACCCCGCTGTTTTCATCCATCTTTTTAAGTACCACAATATCAATTTTTGTCTACTCCTCCGCCACAGATATGCTTAAAAATTTTTAAACCCAAAAAAAACGTTTTTTCATCCCCAAAAATTAATAAAAATTGTGACGTAAATCCTTGTGGTTCTACCATTATTTAAAAATAAATTATAAAACACTTTACTCCATTTTTAAAAGCTTCTTTAACAGCTTTCAGAAATATTAAGAACATAAGCACTTAAGACTTAACAAGCTAGAACGTGCTGCATTCTATCGTCTAACCTCGAAAGTAAAAGTTTAATGAAAATGGAATTATTTCGTGTCTTGTTTCTTAACGGTCAGTTAAATAAAAAATAAAGTGTGCCACGGCCCAACGTTGTAGGAATTTTTTATAAAATTGAGAAATTAGGGCATTTTTTTTATTTAACAATCAAATTTGAAAAACGGTTTTTAGATCTTTAGAATTTTTAAGTATTAAGTTATTATTTTTCTTTTTTCCCCCTAACCACTGTAGGATGTTGTAAGGAGGAAGGGTACAGCCTGAAGCTTTCCCCATATTACCTTGGTACTTGTTGGGAGCTATCCCAATTAACAAATCCTTTGGCAGAGCCCGTAAATGGACAGCCGTTATTTCACTGCCACGAAAATTTGTAGAATTTGCAAAATAATTTATTAATTTTTACATTTAATTTTTTTTGATACTCCACGATGATTCATAAAAGTTTACTTTCCTACTTTATCAATAACGGCACTCGTATCTAAAATAAATAAGGATCAAGGAGCTACATGGATTAGCTTTTGCCTTTTTATTTTCATCCAAATTAATGGAGAATAGACAGTAAGTATAGGTTATAAAATAAAAGCAGAGCTCATTCTTTGTGCTACGCGGAAAATACCTATATCGCCTTTTTTCAAGGATCGGCCTAAAAATAGATAAAAATTTATTTATTAGGTTTTTAAGATTGAAAAAAAAACCCTACAATGTTTATGTAAGAGTAATTTGTAAAGCTCATAAATTGTGGGCAGAAGCAATGTTTATCATAAGTGATAACTTTCCAATGTTTTCAATGTTCAAAAAACATATTGAATAAGTGTGAGGGATGATTCATCTCGTAGTAATTAGAATTGATAGAAAGAAGTTGTGTGTGTGATTTATTAGACTCTGATGATATTTAGATCATATGTTGTGGTATACACCCCCCTTCCACGGAGAAATGAAGGGTGAAGGTCTGAGGTGCATTGTGTCGAGCGATGTGGTCTCGAAGAAGCGTGTGATGCTGGAATGCGAACTGTCAAGCTGTGTCGTGAGTGTTGCAGATGTCTAGAAGTTCGTTCCGAGGTGAAGTTCCTGCGGGTTGAAGAAGTACGGAACTGCTGACGAGTTGAGGGAGTTCCAGCCAGTTAGCCCAACTGGTGCAGATCTGCTTGATGTCAATTGATGATGCTGATGCTTGTTGATCGCTGTGTTCGTCGTGTTCGTCGGGTCACCAATTGTGGGATGATTCATCACCACTAATTTAGAATTGATAGATTGAACTTGTTTGTGATTAATAGACTCTGATGATATTTTAGATCATATGTTGACATGGGCAATAAAGTTGCCGGAATTCAGATGAAGAAAATAAAGTCTTTTTTTACAAGGTTCTCGAGCAGAGATGGGCAAAATCTTAATCACGAATATGATTAAGATTTTAAATCATAGGAATATTTTTCTGTGATTAAGAATAAGATTAAATTCGTATTCACGTAGCAAAAGTATGATTAAAATCATACTCACGAGTATGATTAAGAATAAAATCCTAATCACAGAGATGATTAAGAATCAACTTTTAATCACAGGAAATCTGTGATTAATCCCAGAAAGCTGTGATTAATCACCGGAACGTTGTGATTAATACAGGAATCTGTGATTAATTACAGGAATCTGTGATTAATTACAGGAATCTGTGATTAATCATAGGAAAATAATGATTAATCATTGGAATCTGGGATTAATTAAGGAAAAAGCTTGATCAATCATTAGTGAATTGTGTAATCACAGGAATCTGTGAATACTGTCACCTCTGATCACAATTTACTCTCAAAAACTAAAAACTCAAAATCTATCAATTTCTAAAACTCCAAAATTTTAATCATTATTTATACAATGTACAATACATACATATTGTACATTAATTTTTCAAAAATTTTGATTTGTCAATATTATAATGATTAAAATTTTGGAGTTTTAGAGATTGATAGATTTTGAGTTTTTTTTTTGATAGTAAATTGTGATCAGAGGTGACAATATTCACAGATTCCTGTGATTACACAATTTACTAATGATTGATCAAGCTTTTCCCTTAATTAATCCCAGATTCCAATGATTAATCATTATTTTCCTATGATTAATCACAGATTCCTGTAATTAATCACAACGTTCGATGATTAATCACAGCTTTCTGGGATTAATCACAGATTTCCTGTGATTAATTACAGGAATCTGTGAATAATCATAGGAAAATAATGATTTTGATTGTTAATCATCTCTGTGATTACGATTTTATTCTTAATCATCCTCGTTAGTGATTTTAATCTTATTCTTCACAGAAAAATATTCCTATGATTTAAATCATATGATTAAGATTTTGCCCATCTCTGTTCGCGAGGTATTTTTTAAATTCCTGGCTGCATTCATAGAGGTTCCTCTGTTCACGTTATTTAGATCTTAATAGTCGTCTACTTATTCGAATTGGGGGCAAAATCATACATTATCATTAAACTTAGTTATAATATTTTTTTCTAAACATTGTACCTGTAAAACCGTTTGTAATGTATAAAAGCTCAATAAAGCACCTTTTTTTTTCTCTCCTACGTTTTGAAAACGACTAGATTTTGTAATTACTGCAGAATCAATTAATATCGGATATCAAGATCTTTTTGTTCGAACGTAGGCTAGATTACAGAATTATTCCTAGTCCCTAAATAGAGTTTTTGGCAAAAAAATAAAAAACGTCGATTGGAATTTCGTCGTTTTTATACATGCTTTTAACCTATTGAATATCCCGTGTAAAAAGCGATATAGGAACAGTTGTGGGTGTATTTTGAGCCTTTTTTAAGCTTCCACTATTCCTAAAAGTAAAAGTTCTTTATCAGTATACACTAAGAAATTCGGTTTTCAATCGTGCATTTCTGCAGAATTGATTTTCGGTACGGAATGTTGAGATTAAACAAATTTTTTACTTAGTCGATCGCTATAGTGATTCAGGATTAATAGGTACTCAATGGCGATTTGACGTGCTTTATCTCTGTAGATAACAAAAAATGAAATTTATTTATTTAAAATAAAAGTGAACTTGAAATGCTCACTTCAAAACGTAACGACCGCTGTAGAGCAGTGGGGAACAAAAAAAAAAACGAAATAAAAGTGGGGATGCTCACTTTTACTTGGATTCCGCTACAGCCGAAATACCAATCTGTCCGCTGCCTCCGAACTATAACTTCAAAAATGTCAGAACAGGTATTGTGGTTTTATAATTTCATCATTTTAAGAATTATCTCAACGAAATACAACCTTTAAAAATTAACCTCTTAATGGTTATACTTCAATAACCTTCTACACGAGAAGGTCACTTTTGATGGACTTTAACGCCTAAAATTTAAAATTTTGAAAAAATGAACTACTATTGTACAAAATGAAACTCGGCTAAAATCTACAAAATTCAAATTTACCCTGTGGCTGAGTTACATTTTGTACACCTAATAGTTTGATAAAACGGGGGTTAATTTTTTTCCTCTCGCAAGAAAAGCTCGTGTGGAGAGGAAAAAAATCAAACGAGCTCTCTTAGCGAAAGGAAAAAAAAAATAACCCCCCACGTGTTATCAAACGAGCTCCTCTTGCGTGAGGAAAAAAATTAACCCTCTCGTGTTATCAAACTAGTTTGACTTTAGGCAAATCTCAAAGATGACTTTTTGAAAAAAACGCGGGAACTAAAAATACAAGAAAGCACGCGCATGCGCGTTGTTCTGATATCGTAAACTCACATGTACCGCGGTTTTTAACCAAATTTTATCAATTATCTCAAAAACTATGAGGTTTAGCGCGAAAATTGCGAGAGGACGTGTTATCAAACTAGTTTGAATTTACGCAAATCTCATTGGGATCTTAAAAAAAAAAATCTGAATAAAACTTTACATAGAAGAGGTTCGCTTATCAACTGGTCGAGAGTGGCAGGATTGATTTTTCTGATTCTAAATTTAAAATCGTAATTAAACTCGTACTTTCCGGGATTTCTGATGACTACGCTGGGCGTAGTGGTTATTATTTCTGTTTGTAAAAACGGACAAATTCACCTCGATCGGATAGCGTTTCGATCCTTTAAAACAATGGTTTTTTTTTTTCATTTTTTAGATTTTAACGAACCACATTTTTTATTTCCAAGAATTTCCATGTCGAGTGTATAAAGGGCCGAGTATTTCCGTTGATGATTTAACACTCGTTTACTCGATTTTCTAGTTCCAGTCATGCTTTTTTCTGCGAGTCCCTTTTGTCGCGACGCTCGCCCTGACGCTTCAGCCCCTATCGTCCCCATATCCCAAAAAATTCACCTTAAATTACAGAACTAAATAAGTATTTCAAATCATATGGCTCAGAAGAGTGAGAAATCACGACAACCCATATAACTTAAAATCTAAGTTGGGCTTATTCTTAAATTTTAATTTTAATAGTTTCATAAATGACCATAAAATAGCAGAAATGGCGAGTTACCGTTCACCATAAGAAATCTGAAACTCAACATAAAAAAATAGTCAAAAACGCTCACCATATGCATTGGAACGTAATATGTCTCACCATAAAGAGATTTAACACGTCGTTTCGACATAAAATTTGTCGTTTCAACATAACGCAGTTGAACATAAAGAAACTTCATTTTACAGAACTTGTCATTTCGCCATAAAACTGTTTCTGTCGTTTGGATATAAACACTCACGATAAACTAGGGACTGGCAAAGAGCAAGCCTATTTTTTTAAAACGCGATTATGGCGAAACCATAATCACCATTCACCATAATTCGCACATCCTCGCGAGAGGAAAAAAGTTAACCCCCTTTTGCTATAAAGCCGACCCCATTGGCTGCCTGCTGGCTTTTCCGAGTTTATGGTGAGATGCTTTAGGTTGAATTGCATTATGGTGAACTGTCAAGTTCTAAGGTTTTTGTGTCGTTTCGCCATAATCGCTTTTTAAACGGCAATGTATAGGCTTGCTCTTTCGCTGTCCGTACTTTATGGTGAGATGTATTATGCCCAAACGACAGAAACAGTTTTATGCTTTTATGGTGAGAAGCGTTATGGTGACTTGCACTTGTTTTATGTCGAAACGCTTTATGATGAAATGCATTATGCTCAAAATTTTGGAACTTTTGAGAGCTCTATGTTTAATCATTTAGGTGAACTACAGATTTTTTATGTCAAAATGCAGATTTTTGTATGTTCAACTGCTTTAGGGTGAAATGCCTTATGTTCAAGTGTTCTCCCATTTTTGACCTATAAATAAAATTTCTTTTCCTTGTTTTTATCATAATTATTCCTAATGACAAAACTGAAAACGTTTTCCTCCTTCAGTTTTGATTTTTCTCTAAAAATGAAGCCAATCGTAGCTCTTTTTTCTTTGTTTTTCACGGCGGTTCTTTTAAAAATGGCCTACGGGGCTTTGAAACGACCTTCCAAAATGGTTTTTGATGATTTTCGATAATCCGTCTGTAAGTAAATATAGGCCGCAACGCCTTTGGGATAATCGGTCAAAAAAGACCGATTTTTATTAATGAAATTGGAGTAAAAAGAGGTACCGAAAAAAAATCCTTTAATCGGGGTAAAAGTGGGATTCTCTTAAGGTCTACTATCGCCATAACGCCAAAAAGTTAAGAAAAATAATTAAAAACTCGTTAAAATTGAAAATGTTTGCCTAGATACTGTAAAATGGTAGTTTTTAGTCGAAAGAAACACAAAAATACAATAAAACTAAAGGAAAAAAAATGAAAATCCAATAAAAAGCGAGATTTTTGGCCAAAAATGAGTAGCAACTGGTATAAAAAAATGTCGATGAAACACCAAAATCATTTGAAAGGTGTGTTTTTAGTCCCAAAAAGTAGAAATCTAATGAAAAGTGCTTTTATCGCCTCATATGAAATCTAAAAATCGTTAAAAAGATAGATTCTTGGCCAAAATAGCCAGAAAACACTCAAAATACGGTAAAATGGAATTATTTTTTTTAAAAAAAAAAAAAAAAAAAAAAAAAATTCGTTATTTCTCTGGTTTCTAAAAGACCCCAAAAACGTCATTTTTTTGGTGTCTAATAGACCCCAAAAACGTCATTTCTCTGGTGTCTAAAGACCCCAAAAACGTCATTTTCTGGTGTCTAAAAGACCCTAAAAACGTCATTTCTCTAGTGTCTAAAAGACCCAAAAACGTCATTTCTCTGGTGTCTAAGAGACCCCAAAAAGTCATTTTTCTGGTGACTAAAGACCCCAAAAACGTCATTTTTCTGGTGTCTAAAAGACCCTAAAAACGTCATTTCTCTGATGTCTAAAAGACCCCAAAAACGTCATTTCTCTGGTGTCTAGAGACCCCAAAAGTCATTTTTCTGGTGACTAAAAGACCCCAAAAACGTCATATCTCTGGTGTCTAAAAACACCCCAAAAACGTCATTTTTCTGGTGTCTAAAGACCCTAAAATCGTCATTTCTCTGGTGTCTAAAAGACCCCGAAACGTCATTTCTCTGGTGTCTAAAAGACCCCGAAACGTCATTTCTCTGGTGTTCTTTTTCTGGTGACTAAAAGACCCCAAAAACGTCATTTTTCTGGTGTCTAAAAGACCCCAAAAACGTCATTTTTCTGTGCCTAAAAGACCCAAAAACCGTCATTTCTATAGTGTCTTAAAGAAAGAAAAAAAAAACGGACAAAGTAGATTTTGATGATGTTTTCATGATATTACCTATTTTGAAATTGGAGTCAATCATGCAAAAAGGAACCTCTTGTCTAAAGAAAGCCTTCCCAAAAATCTTGTTCTTTTGAGATTTGATAAAAAGTATCCCTCAAGGGTAATAAAACATTTTGGCACAATGGAATCTCCTTTTTCTGTGCCAAAGGAGTTGTAAAATTCTAAGTCGATTATCTCCGATGTCCTAAACGAGTAGCGGCCATAAAATCACAAAAAAAATGTTGTTTTTTAATCCTTTTTTTCTGTTTTAAAGATTCCTGAATCCAGAAGACTATCAAGAAGTCCAAATTCGCCAAGGTCGATAAGTCCAAGTGGACCAATAAAATCAGCTTCTAGAATTATCATGTTTATTTTTTTTAAATATGTAAATATAATAATAAAAGATTAATAGAAAAGGTTTCTTTATTAAAGTGTCCTTTAGTTATGGCATCGAGAAAGTTATTAAAAATTTTATTTATCCTTAAATTTAGTAAGTATGTTTCTAGGTTAAACTTGTGTGAAGAATGAAGATAATTTTTTGAATCATCAAATGACTAAAAAAGAAGTCAACGGTGCCAGTTAGAATTCATATTTCAAGAATGAAAGTAAACGTTTGTTTTTATTATTAATTTTTATAATTTATGCTTCAATTTACGACATGCTTTCACCTTTTTTTGACTCCCGAAGGTATGTAAAGCCTAAAAAAATGTATAAA